>JAECUM010006926.1:0-23537 GCA_016617855.1 Megalonaias nervosa
TGCATAGATATTAACCAATGTTCAAAACACCCTACCCAACCTAGTGAAATCCACCACAGTGCCTCTGCCTTCTTTTCATGGTAACAACTACCATATCTGAATGTGTGTTTAAGTTCTCACTGAACACGTTCCAAAACATATTTATTTGCTAATTATTCACAAATAGAATCAAAATATTGTATATATAGTAACCTAGCTGTAAATATATGTGGAACAACTGTAAGACTGTTTTCTTTTTTTTTTTAGATTCATTCTTTATATTTCAACTCCTACAGTAAATCTAAGGAAATATTATAATTTTAAATATTCAATAACATAAAATTTATAAATGATTGTGATCGATCCTATATCTCACAGTATAGACCCATCATTATATTTTTCTGTTTTGTTTGAAGAAAACCATATAAGTGGTGGCATTTGTTTATATCTACATGTACTTGAAACATATTTACAATTCTATATTTCAGTGTTGTATGGTCCTAAGTCAAGTATGCACAAAAAGATTGAAATTAAAGCAACAGAACATTGTCTTTATTTTTGACTTATAAATCGGATAAGCTCTCACAAAATTCTTTTCACAAAAATTTACTTTTCATTAATAACCTGTCATATTCCCTGAAATCCTCATATAATCTGTTTTATGTTTATCTATCTTCTAGACTGGTTCCCATTTTTTTCCATATAATTAGTACTGTGAGTCCTATATTGTTTTGCTGCCATCTGTCTGTGTTGTAGATCTGTGCATTTGAAGACTTCTGCATCTGTTCATTGGTGTGGAATCATTTTTAATACAAACATAACTCTGAGAAATAATCAAATTAAATAAAATTCATAGATATGTGTATATGCATATCTAGATGACCTGATTGGATTTTAAGGCTGTTTAAACATTTCAACACTTTGATGGACTATGTCTTTTTCATAATAATCCAACTTAGCATGATTCTACTTCAAGTGCTTGACAATCAGCTTGTGAAATTAGTTTAAGTTTGTTTTATGCATAGATAGATGACCATATACTCTGTAATTTGTTCAGTTTTTGGTACATTTTATACTATATGGATTAGACTTTTGGTGAAAACTTTTCAGCACTTATGTGGATGAAATTTACTGGGCCTTTTTATATTGGTATGTTGATAACCTTAATTATAATTGTGTGCAATTTTGTCTTATTTTATTTTACATTTCTGAGTTTCAACATATTTGGTTGGCAGTGGTGGGATAGCATCATAGTATATTAAAAACACAAATCTAGTTTGCCATATTGAAGGCATTATGAGAATTTTATTAATAATGTCATTTACTTCTAAGGCTTTCAACAAAAAAAAAATTGATTGCTGCAGTTTACTTGATTATGTTTTCATTTCAGCTAGCAGTTAAGCAGAAAATCCATCTAAGAAGTGAATGGCATTGAGTTGTTGTGTCAGTAATGAGCTACTGGTAGTTGATTTCATACATTAATGAACTTCTATTGGAAGTATAGGTTTAGCTTTCTAACATGGTGGACAAAGGAAACAAATTTCATGAAATTTGCCCTCTGTGATAGTTAATACTGACTTTCTTTAACATCAAATGTCACAGATGTTGTACCTAGCAGAGCTCTTAAGTTGCATGTCTACCAAAATGGTTTCTTTCATGCTTTAGAATGTTCAGTGTCATGATTTATTTTCAAATACTGCAGTGAATAGAAGACATTTTGGGCAGACGAGACAAAAAAGACTTGATTTTATTTATAAGACCATATTTGGGCAGACGAGACAAAAAAGACTTGATTTTACTTATAAGACCATATTTGGGCAGACGAGACAAAAAAGACTTGATTTTACTTATAAGACCATATTTGGGCAGAGGAGACAAAGACTTGATTCAACTAACAAGATCATATTGGGCAGACAAGACAAAAGTATTGATACAGTTTACAAGAATATATTTTAGCAGACAAAACAAAAAGTACTTGAATTCTGTTATGAGTCTGTTCTCTTAAAATAAGTAACAGAAAAGAGTGAAGACAACAAGCTTTGTAAAATGTAACAAATTATTTATTTCACTAAAATACAAAGTGAAAAATGAGAAAAAGAACGTACGGTATTGCTAATTAAATCCAAAAATAATCCAAGAATTAAAGACACACTTCCTAGTAATAAAAAGTCCTGAATAAAACTCAGTTCAAGTCCTGAAGAGATCCAAAATTGAAGGCGATGACGTGTCTGTTATAGCTTGCGAAGTGCTGATGTATCAACAGTCTCTTGTTGAATCACAGAAATATTATTCCAGGTTTGAATTCAGTATAAATTCCAATAAATATCTTTATCCAAGAATTTTATCGGAGCACTTTCGTATTTCCAGAGAAAATAATCACTTGCATTCAATAATTTGAAGAAAATAAAATTCAGCCCAAACTGGTCACAACATAATACAACTTAAAGTGCTAGATGTTAAAGCATGACTGGTAAAATCCTCACAGTCACAAGATAATATAGTTCTCTGCTTGACCTCAGGTCACAATTAGCATTTTCTAAAAACAACCATTACCTAATGGAAAATAACCTTCTAGAACAATCTAATGAACCTTGTTTATTTACAACACATTAGCCTACAAAATTCACTTAGGAATCTCCAGACCCCTGGCCCTGATCAACATATTTACTCCTTCTTTGTTTACCTGAATAATAATGCTGATAATAAGCTCATACACATAGGGAATAATTAAGCTATTATTAGTTGTTTACATAAATGGAATAAATAAAAAAAATAATAAAAGACAATCAAGTCAAGAAGAAATGAACTTAATTTTGGACAAGGTCAAGTCCAGCATACAATGTTACATTACAATAACATGTAATGGAATAAAAAAAAATTAAAACTAACAGACAAACAATTAAATAAAATATACATAACAATTCTATTTACATGGCCATATTTGGAAGCAAGGGATGATTACTTGGTGAAAGGACCTATCCTAAAAAGATGTGTCCCATATATACTCACTTGCAAGTACAGTCTCACTGCAAACTGCATAGACCCAGATCTGCCAGTGCATTTTGCACTGGCAGATCTGTGTCTATGCAGTTTGTTAGGAGTAATAATTAAAATAAACAACATAGTCCCTTATTTGCAGACATATCATGTGATAGCAGAACAGGGTTGTTTGCTTGCAGTTGGACCCATTGTACCAGAGTGTAATCGGTAATTGTGCTGTTCAGATTCTTGGAGAACTTGACATGCAAGCTCAGTGTATTAAGATGATAGTCATCAGTGTAAACAAATGTAAAAGGATTTTGTAATTGTGAGTCTGTTTTCTGGTTGCACTGTTTGCAGTAAATATATGCTCTCCTTGAAATGAACAGCTGTGAAAACAAAGGCAAAATGTTCTATTAGCAGATACATGTCACTTAATTCCATTAAATTTATGCATTACTTAGCAGATATATTGTGTTTATCTTCATTTTCAGACAGATCCAAGTCATCCTTGCCCTCCCAAAAATTAGAAACAAAAGGTAAAGGTGCAAGAGATTTACTCAGGCAGTTGTGGATATTTACAGGTAAGTACTGTTGATCACTTGTTTCATTCCACAGCTTCCTTCCCTGATGCACCATGAGGTGCCTACATTATTTTGTTTTCTTAGATTTCTGAATGATGTCAGAATCACTGCAAAAGTAATGAAAGGTCAGACATATGTATTTTCCTGAAGCAGTGACTGGTGTTGTCAGCAACAATATTAAAATGGTGTAATTTTGAAAGTTTTTGAAAGTCACATGTCTTCAACATCAGTTTCTTTATGTAGATGCAGCTTTGTAATAATATTGCAGTTGGTCAAAAAACTTGCACCCAGATATGCTTTTGGGTAGGGCATTGTTGTAAACAATATTTAGGTTTTGAGTTCCTTGCTTTCTTGTATGAGCATCAAAGCAGGTATGGTACTCTTGTAACACAATATTTAAGTGATGTGTTAAAAGTTTTTGAAAGTGACAGTCTTATACATCGGTTGTTGTATTAATAAATTATGGGATAATATTATGACTGTATACACTCACTTAAAAGTCGAGTCCAGCTGCAAACTGCACAGACTGAGATCTGTCATTGCATAATGTGCTGGCAGATCTGGGTGTGTGCTTTTTGCAATGAGTTATCAGTAGAATAAACATAGATCCTGATATACTGGTGCACAAATCAATGGCAGATCAGGGTCTATGTTGTTTGCAGTTGGACTGTACTTGCAAGTGAGTACATGATTTGTAAGCAAGGGTCTATGTTGTTTGCAGTTGAACATGATTTGTAAGCAAGCATAAATGTTATATATCTACATTTTATACCTGGGGCTCTGGGTGGCTGAGTGGTATCAGGTGATTGCCTGTAAATGTTGCTCACACAGCTCGCCTTTGCCCACATGAGTTTGAGTCTGGGCTTGACCAATGTGAGTATGTGAGAAAGCTTGCCAGTTTCCCATGGCTCCATGGTTCTTCCTCCACCAGATATACTGGCTGTCATGTATAGCCTATCATGTGCAGGAAAATGGTGTTAAACCCACAAAACTAAACCAAACCAACTTCTACCTTGATATGCTATGAGTTGCTATAGAAACAGCATAAGCAAAAAGAAAAGTCATCCTAACATTGACCACAAATAAAACACTGAGTCTCATGGAACACTTTTGTTAAATTCTTTTCATAGAGAAGTACTTTTAGTTTGTGTAAATATAATGCCGTTTGTCCTCCACCTCTATACAAAATTTTTGTTTCACCTGTTTAATCAAGGTGATATATATATGATGCTGATGGCATTGTCAGCATTACATTTTGCATCAGTTACTGAATGTTAAATACAGGGGGAGATACATTAGAGAACGGACACAAGTGACACCCCATTTGTCTCGTGTGTTAGCATTGTAAGCCATATTGGTATCATTTGTATGGCGGCTGGTGGTGGTGACAGTGTGGGCAGCAGTGATGTCATTGGTGTTCAAGTTTTGCTTTGCATTTTTAGTTAAAGTTTTTTGCAAGTCATATACAGAGGTGGGGATGTACATCAACACATGCAGGTAGGACAATGGGTTCCTTGGAATACTTCTTGTCATACTTCCACCTCTGTAGGTATATAGGAATCATTGTAGGTATATAGGAATCATTGTGTCCATCCATCTGTCATTCTCTCTGTCACACAATCTTGTGAATGCAACTAGTATAACAGTTTTTAATTGATTGTTATAAAGTTTGTAAATATTATGGACACCACTAGAAAGTGCGCATGTTGACAAATCACTTTGCTCAGATAAATTATTAAGGAGCTGTAGTGACATGCCAGACATGTGACTAAAAGGGAGCAGGTTAGAATCCTTCCATCAGATAAGCACAGGTCAGCTACTGTAGTGTGTCCTTGGGCAAGGCACTTTACTCCCATTGCTGTAGCACTAAATGACCTACTTGTATTACTGTGCCATGAAAACACTTAACTTATCCAGACCCTCATAATTTATTGCCCTTTTCTTGTAAACACATAAACTCTTAGTTTCAGTGGATTGCCATGGATTGCCATGAAACTTGGTGAATGCTGTGGTCATCATCTAAAGATGTACATTTTGATGAATCACTTTGTGCCAACAGTTTTTGTTTGAAATATTTCCCCTTTTTGCTTTGCAGCTGAATGCAGTGTATGACAGAATCCTGTGAATGTAACTAGTCATACTGAAAAATCAATATGATTCTTTAATTTTTGTCAGTTATTGCCCATTGTAACTTTGGGTCTGATGTATGATGAGTTTTCACTAGAATACCATGAAACTTTGTACATGTTATGGCCATCATTTTATGCTGTATGTTTAATTCATATTGTGTACCTGGCCTTTGTTATGATTTGTGATTGAGGGTTGTAAATGCCCACCTGACTTTTATCATGCATTTTAAGTAGTAAATATGATGTTTATTAGAATTTGTGTTCAAGGTTTGTGGAATTTTCTATGGAAATTATTAGTTTTACAGAACATTCTTTTGCTATTTATGTTAGCCCTGGGTGGCTGAGTGGTCTAAAGCACTCACCTTTACCAATCACTGCCATCTCACCTCTGTCCACATGGGTTTGACTCTTGGGCTAGGCTAATGTTAGTATGTGAGAATGTTTGCCAGTAGTTTCCTGTAGGCCAGTGGTTCTTACTGAGGTTTTCCCAGGTTCTCCCTCCACCAGTTATACTGGATGCCATGTATAGCCTGTTGTGTGATGAAAAATGACGTCAAACCCACAAGTGGGAATGTTTGTAAAACAGATTTGATAAACTATGATTCATTCCTGTTTCACATCAATCTTGGGAATCTATGATTAAAATTTATGGTTATGTTCAGATATAATTCTAGAAGAATTATTTATTTAAATTATTCATTGGAATTGCAAAGTGCTTATTGACTTTTTGGACTTAAACACTACTTTAGGATTACTGATTATTGAGAACTCATTGAAAGATATTCTGGATTGTAAAGGGTTTGCACACTAACTAGAAAAGTACTTGAATTTTGATTCATCCTTGAAAAGTACTTGAAAATCGTTTTCACCTTGAAAAGTGCTTGAAAATAAGCCGCAGTCCTTGAAAAATATAAAATTAATCAACAAACAAATGTACGCAAGTTTCTTTTCATACCATTACATCATGTAATAGAGATAAAACTGCTTGCTATTGGGTGGTTTACAACAATTGACCAATCAGATATTTATAATTGCATGCAGACCTGATTATAGAGAGCATTAAAAAGTGTTCGAATCTTTTCCATCGATCATTCTTTTCCATCGATTTTCTCCAGCAGCAGTACATTTTTGTACTTTAAATCATGGTGAATCAGCTGTTCAAACTCTGGAAACAAAAGATAATGAAAAATATACACAAAAATTGGCACAATTTGTTCTTATTGTACGTCCAAGCTTCTGATTTTCAGCATGTGATCTAAAATTTGGAAGTATGCTGGAAGTCTGTTATTGACTTTTTCGGCATCGCGACCAAACCTTTTTGCATAAATTATGGCCATGTGCCTGTTAACAGAAAGGCTGCTTTCTACACAATGTACTTATATCTATGTGTACATGTACCAATATAATTTCGATGAGTGATCACGCGCCAGCAGATATAACAAATTAGAATTGGCGACATACTGCATCCTTTCACGGTGGAAATTTTAAGATGCTGCATGAATGCATCATATTATGCATCAAAGTTATTCCAGAAATTGATTGTGTCCACCGCAGATAACTTCAGGTACGTATAAATTGCTATATAATAGATTGGCCGATGTTCTTTTCATGAAGTGTGTCAGAGAGAGAAGGTGGACTTTGGCAATCTCTGTAAACTCCGATCACTACTGAATATTCAGGAGGCTGCATTTACACCTGCCAAAGGATAAACACATGTACTTGGTATTGAGAATACGGAAGATTTATCTGGGTATTCTCTATTATACAGTCTCAAGCCTATTGCACAAATATTAGGAAGCCCCTTGTCAGGAAATTACAACATTCTCACTAATTCTTTAAATTGCCATTGATAAATATACCTAAAGTGCACTGGACATCGGGATCCTTGAGAAAATTGGATAAAGTCCTTGAATTTTGTCACATGAAAGGTGTATGAACCCTGTTGTGTTATATTGGTACATCTGGACATTCAAGACCTGAAATTCATTTGGAACAGTCTATACATTTGGACTTGTGATAGTACATTTACGATTATTTGGGATTTAATTCACAATACTGTAAATGTCTCTTAAATTTTCACTTTGTAACTTAGGTAAATAAATTATTTGTTGATTTTTACTATAACTTGCTGGTTTCACTTTCTGTTGCTGAGGTTAAGAACAAGAGTTGTAACAATTTGAAGATGCGTGTATCAACATTACTGTCTTCTGACAGTGTTTGTTAGTTATTGAATTTTTTCATCTTGCAGCTGATTGATTGTGTGACAGAATCTTGTGATTGCAACTAGTTTTGAAACTACTTGAATGTGAGTACATTTTAGTCAACAAGTCTTTGAATATTAAAACACATTGTGTGCATATTAAACAGAGCATTCTCCACTGTCTAAAGTCAGTAAGGAAGTTCCATGTGATTTAGAAAATGTCCA
The DNA here is from genome assembly GCA_016617855.1 of Megalonaias nervosa. Taxonomy (NCBI): domain Eukaryota; kingdom Metazoa; phylum Mollusca; class Bivalvia; order Unionida; family Unionidae; genus Megalonaias; species Megalonaias nervosa. The sequence continues at coordinate 8,097 of JAECUM010006926.1, forward strand.
CTGTTAGATATTTATATAGCTTAGCAATGAAAATTAATCCATCCACTATAAATGATAATGTGGATATCCACAAAGACCACTATTTCCATTCACTGACAGACAACAGTGTAGATGGATTAATTTCCACATTGAAAAGTTGATTCTCCATAATCCGCAGTACATGTACTGTACTGTGGTCTTCTTTTGAAATTTGTATATCAGCAAATCACTATGCCAGTAACAGTTTTTAGAATGATTGCGCATTGTGTCTTGGAGGTAGATGTAATATATGGCAGAATTTTGTGAGTGCAGCATGTCTTGAAGTTTTGTAGATCACTGTGAAATTTGGTATCTATGATGATCATGACCTAAAGAAGCACATATTGACAAATATTTGTGATGGATAGATTTTTGGAAGAGTTATTTCCCATTTTAATGAACAGCTGGATACAGTATAAAACAGGATCAGGGCTCTCAAGGACCCAAGCTCCTGTAACAAATAGGTATAAAATTAACAGAGCACATGCATTTGTTCAGTTTCCAGTGTACTTTTGTAACATGCCTCAATGTACCTGCAGTCTCCCCCCCCCCCATTTAATGTGGTACAGATTAAGTCTTTACTTTGGTAGGAAGCTAGCTTCCTTGTTTGATTACAGTAAATTAAGATGTAGAAGTGAGACCACCTATAGATCTACATAGGTAAAATAATGTCAATAAACAGACTGAAAAATCCAATATTGAATGCAAACAGGTTCACTGTGTACTTCAGGCATGCAAAGCAGTTGACTTTCAAATGACACAAACTTCTCTAGAGCTACCATGCATACTTGCTTATAAGTCAAATCCATTTACAAAGTGCATAGACTCAGATCTATCAATGCATAATGCACTGGCAGTACTTGGTTTGTGCTATTTCTTTTAGAAGTAATCAAACAACAAAGACCCTGGCCTGCCAGCAAATTATGCGATGGCAGATTAGGGTGTGTATTCCCAGCAACTGGACCTGACTTGTAAGCAAGTAGAGAAGGCACATATTTGCTGGATGTGAGAGGAATGGTAGGGTCTGGTTACAGTAAGTGAACTGTAAAAGCTACGCGCTTGTGTACTGATTTAGCTAAAGTTAACTGTAGATTTAGTACTATAGGCCTATAGTTAACAGAAAACACATGTCTTCATGAGAAGCAAATCATCTGCATAAAGTAAATGACATCATGCATTTGGCTTTAATCTCCCCATATTCCAACAATAAGGTAATTGATTAACAGCTTGTAGTGTACACATTTCAGTTGTTCTTGAACAAGTGGATCTGCCATGCATAATCACACCAGTTGCAGTACTAGTGGAACATTTCCAGTTCCAAGTAGAGTGGTTCTGGCTGGTTCCTCTATATTGTATTAATAGAACATGTAAAATTCTGTTCAGTGTTTTTGATTAAATTTAAAAACAAAAATTCTTTTAATTTTCAAAACTGGTAGATTTTTTACTATAAAATGATACGTGTGGTAGATGGCCTTTAAAATTGTATTTTTGTCCTACTGCCAGTAGAATCACCTGTATGTATTTGCCTAAAATTTATAACTGATAAAATAGGATTTGTGTCTTACCCACTTAATGCTATTCACTGGTTTGACACCAATTCAGCAGAACCATTCGTGGATCATATAATCTAAAAAAAACTTTAAATAATAGGGGTGCCTGGAAAAGTCCTTGAATTTTGCCCCAAACCCTTTGAATGGATCATATGGAATATAAAATGTATAAATAAATAAAAATATTGCTTTTTACATTCAGAAAGTTTCTTATATACCATATGTTGTTATGAATCAGTGGTCTTGAACTAAGTAACAGAAAAGAGTGGAAAGCAACAAGTTTTGCAAAATTCAACATATATTTATTTCTTTAGAGTGCAGAGTGAAAATTTAAAAATAACTTACAGTATTGTGAGTTAAATCCCAAATAGTCCTAAAGTTTTATCTTGGCCCCAAGTGGCTGAGTGGTCTAAAGTGCTCACCGTTATGGATCTTTGCCATCTCACCTCTGTCTGCGAGGGTTCAAGTCTCAGGTTCAGGCCAATGTGGGTATGTGAGAAAGCTTGCCAGTAGCTTCTTGTGGGTCAGTGGTTCTTTCTGTAGTTTTCCTGGGTTCTTCCTCCACCATTTATACTGGCGGCCATGTATAGCCTATCTTGTGCTGAAAAATGGTGTTAAACCCTACAACAACAACAACAACAAAGTTTTGTCACAAGTCCAATTTTATAGAGTATTCCAAATGAATTCCAGTGGTGTTCCAAATGAATTCTGATATTGAATGTGCTGATGTGCTAATAGCCTGGAATAGTGTTTATGTGCTAATAGTAATGATGTATCACAATGATATGATCCAGAAATGTCCCTGAATGAGTTCACAATAATTCCAAGATAGTAATTTAGTCCTAGAGTCAAAGAGCACTTTATAATTCCAATGAATAATTTAAATAAATGAGATCCTGTCAATTGAAACAAAACTAAAATTGATTCCTCTAAAGACTGATGCTAAGGTAGGAATGAGTAATTCTGAAGAAAACAACATTTATCCGAAATGCTGACACAGTAACAGAACCAGGAAGGGGGTCATTTTCCCATCAAATTCTTAAACAACTTGCATCCAGAATATTCTTAATTTCTAAATAAAGCTTGACCTTGAACTCAACATTTGTAAACATTTTTACCTCCAAGTAATAATGATCTTAAACTATAACCTAAAATCATAGACAAGTATTAGCTATGTAATATGTTGTTTACCAAAAAAGAACAAGAAGATGTGATTACCAGTAGTCAGGTAGGCCCTAACCAAGGTCAGTCACGTAGTATTGATATACATAAGATATAATAACGGAGAAGAGTCAATACACAATAGAAATTAAATATTATCATCATCATCAGTTCTGTAGTCTGGTAGACTGTTGGGGCACCACACAAAGCCAAACAACCAGCTACCTCCATTCCTCTTGATTTTCCATCTTTCTCAGTGAGTCGCTCAGTGTCAAGCCTGTCCACTCTCGGATGTTGTCTTCCCACCTCTTTCTCTGTCTGCCTCTCTTTCTTCTTCCTTGTACAGTGCCTTGCAGGATTGTCTTGGCAAGTCCTGATGATCGTGAGACATGCCCATACCACTGCAGTTTACATTTTTTCACTGCGGTCAGGAGGTCTTCGTGAGGCCCAATGGCTTGTCTGATCCTTTGCCGTATTTCTTCATTGGTGACACAGTCTTTGTATGAGATGCCAAGGATCTTTTGGAAGCATCTCATCTCTGTGGCCTGTGTTCTTTTCTCTAAGTCAGCTGTTATGGTCCATGATTCACAGGCGTAGAAAAATATGGAGATCACGAGTGAGTGCATCAGTCTGACCTTTGAGCTGAGAACATCGCACTCAGTTCAGATTAAATATACAGTAACAATATACTCACTTATAAGTCAGGTCCATAATGCAAACAAGATAGACCCTGAATTGACATGGCATAATGCACTGGCGCATCAGGGACTATGTTGTTTGTTCTTTTGATTACTCCTAACTACATAGACCCACTTCTGCTAGTGCATTAAGCTATGACAGATCTATGCAGTTTGTTGGTTGGATTTGACTTATAATTGATTTTATATGGTAAATATTTTCCAAAAATTATTAAAATGGGATAAATCTTCATAGATCAAGTTATATACTTTCCTGGTTATTACCAAATAGAGTAGGATCCCATTGCTGCAATGGTGTACTGTTCACATTTGCAAATGGAGGACTAATTCTATAAGGAGTGTGACCCAACTGTGATTTAAATCCTATCTTTCCATAATGTTTATAATTTTTCAAACCATCTAATTTTTCTTATTCTTAAAATGTGTTGCAGATATTATAATACTCATTGTCTGTTTCTCCATTGTCTGTCTCTGTATTTTCCTTTGAAATCTCAGATTGAAATTCACTTAGCTTTACAGCATATGGACTTGTTTAAATGATAACCATGTTCAAGAAGATAGCATTTTTGGTTCTTTTCCTTGGGGTCTTTGGGATTTGATCGGCTCTTAAAGGCTCAATGTACTGAAATTTCCATTACATTGATAAAATGCTACATATTCACTCAATAGCTGGCATATACACAATTATATGTACATGTGGAAGATTTTTATTACAATCTCAGACCAGGGTTAATGGGGTGTTAGTTATAAGACCAAGGTGGGTGGGTGGTTAGGATATTTGCAATACATAATTCGCAATACAAGTCAACATAGCTGTTCTAGTCAGTGAAGTATACTACTTGTAATATGAGCTATTGAACATAAAGGATTTATACAGTGTGCTTTGAAGTAAAATTCAACTAGGTGTCAGCACTATAATCCAACAAATTTGTTTTGTAGCATGGCAAACAAACTTGTGCCCAATCAAGACAAACAAATTTGTGCCTTATCATAACAAACTAGTACCCTATCATGACGAATTAGCTAGTGTGTTATCATGACAAACAAGCTAGTACCCTAGCTTGACAAACAAGCAAGTGTTCTTGTAGGATTAACAAGCTAGTACCCTGGCTTGACCAACAGTAGCCTCAATTCAGACTTGTTAGGATGGTGTCACACTAAGGCATGTTAAGTTACAGAAAATATTATGTCACTTTTGTCTGTTGAGTAGTGAAACAATACACTTTTAGGAAAAAGTTGTTGTCAATATACTTTATCTGGCTGAAGTCAGTATACTTGATCATATTGGTACTATACCCTTGGGAAACAGCAATATGTTTGTTGGCCATTGATCGTATGACTGATGAACTGGATTGCTATTATGTAGACCACTAGCTGCTTCCATTTCAAGTGACATGCACACCTAGACCAACTGGTATTGTTGTTGTATTGTTATACTAGATGTATCCTACTTCAAGCCTGTAATAATGATGCACATATCACAAACTGCCTATTAGACATCTTTCTCAGGAAGCTAAAACAAAAATCTGCATTTTCTCAGGATTATTAAACCTTGTTTTAGTCACCATATGCACAATGATCCGATTCCCATCCAGAAGCACATGCTGTTTTAATTGCTATAGAATGTGGCTATAATTTGGTAATAAGTTTGCCTGCATAGTTGTAACCATGATCAAATTATGGGGCATGTTATTGTCCTTCATACCTGTTTATTTGGATCATACTTTAATGCAGTTCTATTCATATGCAATAAACATATGAGAGCCAAACAGTCCAACAGCTGCTTTGAATTTAGGAAAGTAACTAAAGAAGATTTTGTAGGCTTTTTCATGGGAAATGGAGATGAAAGTTCTTAGTGTGCACTGAGGAGCTGGTGCAGCAGTCTGCACCAAATGTTTGTCTCTATCCCTTTATTCTGCAGAAGATATGTTTCACATTTCTTTCTGACTCTTATGCAGTGGTGGATTTTGACAACGGCAGAGCTTGTTGTGCACACCATCTGTATACCCATCCCCCTAAAATTAACAGATATGGATTATTGTCTCTCACCAGGTCTTGTCCCTTTGCCTAGACTTGAGGGCAAGAGGTGTCTAAAATTTGAGCCTCTCCTTCTCCCGTCATAAAATCCTGGATCTGTAACTTTTCAGTTTCGAATATTGGGAAATTATATATTTGTATGTTTTATTGATTATATATTGGCTAGTGGCTTGTGGTATATATTCTACTAAAGGAACTGGCAGAAATAAAATAAAGTTTCATATGTACATGACATCATGTTTAACTTTACTGCTCACCTGCGTGACAATATGTATTGCATGGTGAATCCATAATATTAACATTAGGGAAAAGAGATGTATCATAGAGGACAACATTGAAGGCACAACATTGCAAAATATATGAAATTTGGTGTCTCTTATAGCAATTACCGGTAGTATTTGTTTAATTTTGTATACTCCTGCCTTATAGCTTGGGGTATATTCCAGTCCTTGAGCCCATCCATCCATCTGTCTTTCTGTTTGGCATTCATTAGAGTGACTAGTCCATTAGTTTTTATGGAATTGCAATGAAACTTCATAAATATATGGTCAGCAGATTTTGTTAGAGTTGTTGTTCTTTTTGATGTGCAGCATTTTATGATAACAATATTGTTAGTGCTTCATGTCCAGCATTTTGTGTGGATTGCCATGAAACTTGGTAATTATTATGGGCATCACCTGAAGATGCACATTTGGACAAACCACTTTGCTTCGCCGATGTTTGTTAGAGTTATTGTCTTGTAGCTTAATACATTGTATGAAACAATCTCAGTAGTGCAGCTAGTCCAACAGTTTTTCATGGATTGCCAGAAAATCTTCGATAATATCTTCGGTCATGACCAGAAGATGCAATATTGAAAAATCATTTTGCTGCTGCATTTTTTGTTTGTTTTGGTTGTTTTTGTTGGTTTGAAGGGCACATTTAACACCTTATTAACTACATCATGCCAAGGAAATGAGAGCTAACTACTTTGCCCATGGACACACTGAGGCAGCCAACCTAGGCTGGCCTGAGTGGTTATCAAACCTACAACCATTGGATTATTAGTGTGAGCTACAATGGATTACTTTTTATCTTGAGCTTAATGCATTGTGCTATAAAATCATGTTAGTACAATTAGTCTTGCAGTTTTTGATGGATTGCCATAAAACTGTGCAATTTTGATGGTCATGACCTGAAGATGGATGCTCATATGGATAAATTATAGGTGATGCATGTTCTGTTAAGAGTTATCACCCTTTGATGATACAGTTTCATTAACATTTAGTTTTGATGTATTAATTGCTTTGTAACTTGGTAAATATTATAGTCATAACCTCAGAGAAGCACCTTTTGACAAAAAGCTTTCGTCCCACAAATTTTGCTAGAATTATTGCCCATTATGTTTTTAGCCTAATGCAGTTTTTGACATAATCTTATTGGCATTAGTTTTTGATGTATTGCCATGAAACTTAGTAAATAATTATGGTCATGACCTGAAGCAACAAATCGCTTTGCTTCCACAAATTTTCTTAAAGTTATTGCCCTTTTTTGTTTTGTATCCTAATGCAGATTATGACACAATCTCAATATTGTGACTAGTTTTGCTGCAGTTTTTTTTTTATTGATTGCTGTGAATCATGGTACATGTGATAAATTCCAGTGTTATAAAATATAAATAGTGTGTGGCTCATTTAAAAATTATTTTCACATGTCTCAGCATTAAATATTAAATTTCAGTGATTCATATGTCTTTATCAATGGTCAACAATATGGGATATATTTTAATACATACATGAAGACATAAAGGACTTGTAGAATTGCTAGGCACAATAAATAACTGTACAAATATTTAAATATCACGTTTAGTGATTTTAGATTATTAATATATTGTTAATTTGGGTGATTGTGACTGGCACTGACTTCATACAGGTTTGTCTTCCATTGTCAGTGTTGGTCCAAATTGGTCATTTTGGTCATTGTGTTTTGGCCTCTTTTAAGTCCTATTTAGTGTAGTATATTTGTTTTCTGAGATAAAGAGTTAAAGTTCTGATGTGAATATCTTCACATCAAGTGGTCAAACATAGAGTAATTTCACTGCCAAATTACTTGTGTAAGTGCGAATTGCAATTCACCCACCATCATACTTTTGAGCGTTTCTAAGGTGTTGTTAAGTATCATTCGAACTACTTGTGTGTTTCCCACATGCACTTACAACCGAGGTTTTTCCCATCAGTCTCTGTGTAAGACTAATGGGTCTCAAGGATGTAAATACCAGTCATGTGCCATGTTCTGGCAGATGCATTCTAACTGGCAGAGACTATATATGTTTAATAGGAGAACTATTAGAGCAGTGTATACGTGAAATAAGAGAGCTAATACGACCGCAGTATGCTTACAATAGAGATCGCATTATAGTATAACAAAATAAAGCATTACAGACAATATAAAATTCCCAGTGATATGAAATAAACCGTCAATATATTCTTCAGTGTTGAAGATTGATTCTTCCACAGAATTAGCATTGCTATACTAAAGTGGCATTATTTAACTGATTGCATACATCTGTATTGACTCCAGTGACAAAACAATAATCTATTCTGCTATTATATATTGCTGCATATGGAAATTCAAATAGATAAATATATTAAAACATCAGTACTGTTACTACGATAAATAAATAAACATGTATAGAAGGGAGCATTTATTGTAATATTCCTACAGGGAGTATTCATTATTTGCATAATACATTAACATGACATTTACTTAGCTATAAAGAAGAAAAACTATTCTAAATTTCTTTTTCAAAGTATTAGTGCATTATGGACCATAACAATACTATACTCACTGGGAAACACATTCAAGTGGTATCATTTTTCATGTGCTTTATAATTCAATTTGTTTCTGCTTGTACTCTTCCCTGAGAAATACATTAATCGTTTTCAGTGATTATTTTATTATGTACTTTCTTAACTTTACACTTTGCCAAACATTTATGTTAAGAAAGAATTTTAGGTGTCACTGATTCATTGGGGTTTTGACTGAAACATTACGATTTCATTCTTGATCCATTCATGCTTTTTGCACAGTAATATTTACCATTGCTAGCATGTATTAAATTGTTGAAACTTAAATAGCTTTCCTATCTTGTGATTAAAATCCCAAGTTGATTAAAATCCCAAGTTGACATCTAGTCAGAGCTGACCTTGTGTTGAAGTAAAGCTTGAGACGTTACAGTACATATTAAGTTAGTTATGTAAAGACACAAAGTTTGAAAACTATTTGCTGCCATGATTTTTGTAAGAGTTAATGACCTTTGAGTTTCGGCTGACTGTATAACAGAATTTTATGAATCCAACTACTTATGCATGTTTCAGTGGATTGCTGTGAAACATAGTACATATTATGGTCGCCGCTATAAGTTATGCATGTTGACTGGTCATTCTGCTTACACTATTTTCAGTAGAGTTATCAGATTTTTTAAGTATAGATTCATCTCCATCGTGCAGGAGGTTTTGGGGTATATTTATGCAAGAAAATTGCTCACCACATTACTAGTTTGTGCCAGAATTGCTGATATATATATATATATATATATATATATATATATGTTTCATAAATTTAACCACAGTAATTAGTTTTTTTGCATGTATGTATGTCTGAAAATCAAGCTTGCTAAATAGGTCTACCTTTGTTAAAGTTTACCAGACTCTCCATATAATTTCAGATTTGTTCTTGAATGAAGTTCGTATGAAGTTTTATTGGATTAGCATCATTTGTACAAACTTGAATGGCCTTGTCGCTCAGATATGCTTCTTATCAGAATTGTTACACATGCAAATTAAAAACTTGGTATTAAGAAATATGTTTAAAACAGCTAAGTTCAAAATAACTCTACCCAAATGATGATTAAGTGCCTTGATGCAGATAACGGAGTGATTGATGCATGTGTACTCAAGAGGAGACTATTTTTTGTGGAAAAAATTCTTGTTTGGAGAAAGTATGTTTATTTGGATAAAGGAGTGGATTTTGAGTGTGTCTTACATAACACTTATCTTGAAATGTCTGGATATTTCAGATATGATTCATGTCTGCTGTCTTAATTCTCTTTGTTTCCATGTGTACAGAGTATTCTGGATCCCCTTGGTTGGATAAACTTGTACAATCTCTGTATTGGGTTAGATTGTACCTGGTAACTTGTGAATTAGCTCTGAATGGACTTGTGGTTTAAATTGTACCAGGTACTTTAAGGGTGAATTAGCTCTGAATGGACTTGTGGCTTAGATTGTACCAGGTACTTTAAGGATGAATTAGCTCTGAATGGACTTGTGGCTTAGATTGTACCAGGTACTTTAAGGATGAATTAGCTCTGAATGGACTTGTGGCTTAGATTGTACCAGGTACTTTAAGGATGAATTAGCTCTGAATGGACTTGTGGCTTAGATTGTACCAGGTACTTTAAGGATGAATTAGCTCTGAATGGACTTGTGGCTTAGGTTGTACCAGGTACTTTAAGGGTGAATTAGGTCTGAATAGACTTGTGGCTTAGATTGTACCAGGTACTTTAAGGATGAATTAGCTCTGAATGGACTTGTGGCTTAGATTGTACCAGGTACTTTAAGGATGAATTAGCTCTGAATGGACTTGTGAGTTAGATTGTACCAGGTACTTTAAGGATGAATTAGCTCTGAATGGACTTGTGGCTTAGATTGTACCAGGTACTTTAAGGGTGAATTAGGTCCGAATAGACTTGTGGCTTAGATTGTACCAGGTACTTTAAGGATGAATTAGCTCTGAATGGACTTGTGGCTTAGATTGTACCAGGTACTTTAAGGATGAATTAGCTCTGAATGGACTTGTGGCTTAGATTGTACCAGGTACTTTAAGGATGAATTAGCTCTGAATGGACTTGTGGCTTAGATTGTACCAGGTACTTTAAGGATGAATTAGCTCTGAATGGACTTGTGGCTTAGATTGTACCAGGTACTTTAAGGGTGAATTAGGTCTGAATGGACTTGTGAGTTAGATCGTACCTGGTACTATAAGGGTGAATTAGGTCTGAATGGACTTGTGAGTTAGATCGTACCTGGTACTATAAGGGTGAATTAGGTCTGAATGGACTTGTGTGTTAGATCGTACCTGGTACTATAAGGGTGAATTAGGTCTGAATGGACTTGTGAGTTAGATCGTACCAGGTACTATAAGGGTGAATTAGGTCTGAATGGACTTGTGAGTTAGATCGTACCAAATTCAATGACCAAGTATTTGAATATGACATTCCATAATTGATTATAAGTGATTTTTTGTCATTCTGTGGGCAAATGATAGAATGTCTTAGATGAACACTGTTACTGTGTTGCAACCAAACCTATCAAGTTTACTCATGTACAAGTCAGATCCAACTGCAAACTGCATAGGCCCAGATCTGCTGTCTTGTAATGTATCAGCAGATCTGTGTCTATGCTGGTAGGAGTAATCAGTAGTGATCTATGCTGGTAGGAGTAATCAGTAGAACAACAACACAGACCCTGATCTGTGTCTATGCTGGTAGGAGTAATCAGTAGAACAACAACACAGACCCTGATCTGTGTCTATGCTGGTAGGAGTAATCAGTAGAACAACAACACAGACCCTGATCTGTGTCTATGCTGGTAGGAGTAATCAGTAGAACAACAACACAGACCCTGATCTGTGTCTATGCTGGTAGGAGTAATCAGTAGAACAACAACACAGACCCTGATCTGTGTCTATGCTGGTAGGAGTAATCAGTAGAACAACAACACAGACCCTGATCTGTGTCTATGCTGGTAGGAGTAATCAGTAGAACAACAACACAGACCCTGATCTGCTGGCACATTATGAAATGGCAGATCAGAATCTGCATTGTAATGAAATTAAGTGAGTCAGATATGGTATATTACATGAGACCAAGCTGAAAGATATGTCTCCTGTTGGCTGACTGTCCCTGTTTTTCATTGCTGACCCTTGCACTTTTTCCCCCTTGCCAAAAACAGAAAAAAAAATCACACAAAATTCCATTAAATATATGTAATGTTTTTTAAAAAAAATGATAAAACCAACCTGCCTAATTTTTAAACTAGTGCAACTGGAGAAACACATAATTTTTGAGTTTGGCCTGATGGAACATTTAAAGACACCAACTCACCAGTCACAGTTACTAGTGAATTGGAACTTTCATTAGATGATGCTAACTTGTGACAACACAGTTCACAGAATTATCTCTATGAAAATCAAATGCAATAAAAGATGACAGTTTCAAGAAAGTATGCCATGGTTACTTTTTTATCCTTAAAGGGATCATCCAGGGCAATTAAAATACATAAGGTATTGCTTTTGCTTAAAATAGCACACTGTGTGTTTTAACAAAACCCAGCAACATGGCTGACAGCAGTAGTGTTGGTAAGTATCCGACTTTCCGCAATGGAAGCAACATTCCTAAACAATGGGAAAAGTTTGAAGGTTCATGTAGGATGAAGACATTTTAATTTTATATATCTAGTATTCACGTTGGGCTGCTACTAAACCATGCAGCTCATTTAACATGGAGGAAATTCCAAAGCCTCCTACTAAACCATGCAGCTCATTTAACATCGAGGAAATGCCAAAACCTCTTACTAAACCATGCAACACATTTAACATGGAGGAAATATGAAAGCCTCCTACTAAACAATGCAGCTTATTTAACATCAAGGAAATTCCAAAGCCTTCTACTAAACCATGCAGCACATTTTATATGGAGGAAATGTCAAAGCCTCCTACTAAACCATGCAGCACATTTAACATGGAGGAAATGTCAAAACCTCCTACTAAACCATGTAGCTCATTTAACATGAAGGAAATGTCAAAACCTCTTACTAAACCAGGTAGCACATTTAACATGGAGGAAACATGAAAGCCTCCTACTAAACTTTGCAGGACATTTAACAAGAAGGAAATGTCAAAGACTCCTACAAAACCATGCAGCACATTTAATATGGAGGAAATGTCAAAGTTTCCTACTAAACAACGAAGCACATTTAACATGGAGGAAATGCCAAGACCTCTTACTAAACCAAAACCATGCAGCACATTTAACATGGAGGAAATGTCAAAGCCTACTACTAAACCATGCAGTACATTTAAGGTGGAGGAAATGTAAAATCCTCCCACTAAACCATGCAGCACATTTAACATGGAGAGAATGTCAAAGCCTCCTACTAAACAATGCAGCACATTTAACATGGAGGAAATATCAAAGCCTCCTACTAAACCATGCAGCACATTTAAGGTGGAGGAAATGTAAAATCCTCCCACTAAACCATGCAGCACATTTAACATGGAGGGAATGTCAAAGCCTCCTACTAAACCATGCAGCACATTTAACATGGTGGGAATGCCAAAGCCTCTTACTAAACCATGAAGCACATTTAAGATGGAGGAAATGTAAAGTCTTTTACTTTACCATGCAGCACATTTAACATGGAGGAAATGTCAATTCCCCCTTCTAAACCATGAAGCACATTTAAGATGGAGGAAATGCCAAAGCCTTCTGCTAGACAATGCAACACAGTTAACATGGATGAAATGTCAAAGACCATGTACTATATCCAACATTACATTTGCAGGGCTTTTAATTTTTCTGTATTTGTAGTCAGTCTGCCATTTTTCTGCAAAAATAAAGCATCTGTGAAAATGTCATAAAAAGTTAAATAACAATAAATAATTAGCGATAATACCTATCAGACAGCAGCACAAACGTAATCTATTGCAAAAATTTTGTAAGATTGGAAGTGCCAAAATTTGGCATCTTGTAATAATATAGCTCACTATATGATAATCAAAGTTGGCCATCTGGTGTCACTATTTTTGGAAGAATATTTAATAAAACTCTGGCCATCAACTTCATTGCAAAAGTTCCTTATTTATTTTTGACCAAAACTGCATACAGGGCATTTTGGGAGTTCTTATTTGTAAATTATCCACAATAATGAGAACTGTTGCTTTCCTGAAAAGTATTTTAGAAATAACATACAGTACATAAGATATTTGATGTACCAGTTTTAAAGAAAAAGAAGTATTATATGGAACGTTTTGGCGTAAAGGTCTGTCTGGTTTGCAAATGACATGGTGCATCTGTCGGTATTTGGAGGTTTTTCAGACTGATCCAGTTATGTTTGACAGCACATCAAGACTTCAGAGGCTATATCTTGCCAGGGCAACTTGAGTAAAGTATCCTACCCAGAGAAACTGAATGGCAGTTCAGATCAGATAACCTGGTCTGGACAGGATTTGAAAATGGGCCCTTCTGCTTGTGAGTCTGGCATGCTAATGGTTTAGGCAGTGCAGGTTGGAAGGTTTTTTTAAAATCTCAAATGGCCTCATGTTGAAGTTGCTATGGATATGGTACGTTTTCTGATGAAGTGACATGTAACAGTGAATAAATATTGTGTAAATTGCTTTGACATAGTAGCCTCTGTTTGTTACAAGAATTTAGTAAACAAGGAAATGGTAAATATTTAATTATCAATTAATTCACTTCAGCAGATTTTCTAGCCTTTAGTTAGTGATAATAAATATCACTTCAGACAAGCTTTCAGTGCATGTCAATTTTCCATGGACATTACTCTTTCTATTATGGTACCTCTTATTTTGTTATTACTGTAATGAACGAAAGTCTCGGGACCCAAAGATTAATAATATGCATTTAAAAATATATAACCTTTTCCAGTGTCCAACACTTACAGATATCAGTTTTTTGGAAATAATCAGCCAGATTGCTATATGTTACACTGGCAGGGAGCAGTTATTGTTCAGTTAACCAGTCACATTTTATTTCTCCAGCATGACAACTAAAATAAAGGTAATTAAAAACTGTCTAGTCCATGTGCCCCAAAGTAAAGTGAGACTTCAAATATACTGATAGTACTTACACAATGCATATTGTTTTCAGCATAACTTATATCTTTGCTTATTCTTAAAACAGTCCATGAGCAAATTGTAACTTGTTAACTTTTTAGCACGCCCCATTCTTCCAGATTTTAGCCATATACATGGTCAAGAAGTGCCTGCTATTTACATGGTCAAGAAAGTGCCTGCTATTTAATATGGTCAAGAAGTAACTGTTTATTTTAGTATCAAATACACATGGTCACTTAACTGGGTCACTAGCATTGACCTCCTCTTTTGACCACAAAATACAGAGTCCCATCCCCACCCACTACAAAAAATATGGGTATGCATTTAAGCCTTCTTTTGTTGATTGGCATGAATAGCTAATCCATTGTAATAAAGGGGTGGTAGTGCTCACAGTGTTATTGGAAGAAAGATAAAAATCCATTATGATAAAGGGGTGGTAGTATAAAATTTTATCTGAAGCAAGATAAAAGTCCATCATGATAAAGGGGTGGTAGTGCACACTGTTATTTGAAACAAGATAAAAATCCATTGTGATAGAAGGGTGGTAGTGCTCACAGTGTTATTTGAAGCAAGATAAAAATCCATATTGATAGAGGGGTGGTAGTGCTCAGTGTTATTTGAAGCAAGATAAAAATCCATCAGTATAAAGGGTTGGTAATTCTCACAATGCTGTTTGAACAAGATTTTGGTTTTGCTTTGGTTTGGTGCTTTGGTACATCAACACAATGAAGCAATATAAAAATCCATTGTGATAAAGGTTGGTAGTATTATTTAATGCAATATAAAATTCCATTGTGTTCAATGCTATTTTGATGCAAGATAAAACTTGTGCTTAAATGGTGGTAGTGCTCACAATAATATTTGATGTAAGTGATCAACAAGGAACTTTACTTTAATGAAGTATGTTTTTCCATTTTGAACTTAACAATACGGGCACTAATGTACCACTAAGATGGAAATGCTGTTGGATGGTGTCTGTCCCCGCTGATCTTGGCACATTGTGACTTGTTCACTGCAATGAAAATGATTGGAATGTTGGGGAAAATGATTCAGAACTCTCTCTCTTTTGGTCAGACAAATTC
>JAECUM010006927.1:0-49938 GCA_016617855.1 Megalonaias nervosa
TAGATAGGGTTCATAATGGCGAAGCGAGATCCAATGTTTGCAATGAACTAAACAATTGCTGAGTCGACATTTAGAGGTTGGCTTAAGGATAAGCAGAAACTTCGGGATTATTTACATGATGTTGATTCAGATCATGGGATCAAAAGAAAACGAGCACGGACTGCAAACGATACTGAATTTGATGATGCTGTGTACGCATGGTTCACACAGCAACGTGAACAAGGTGTTCCCATCTCTGGAACAATTCTCAAGGCCCAAGCAGAAAAAAATGGCAAAAAGTATGGAGAATGAATCTCGTTTTAGTGCAAGCCATGGATGACTTTGGAGATTCCAGCGCCGACATAGAATTAAACAAAAATTCATTGTCGCGAGAAATACGCTCAGCGAATCCGGAAGCCGCATGTAATTATCCATACCAGCTCAGAGAGATAATCATCCGTGAACAATACACAAAGGTGGCAGAGAAATCAAAGAGTAACACACAAATAAATGAACAGATGTTTTCAAAATGTGAAGTGATATTTGTCAAACGTGTCACAAACTGCAAATATTATCATGTTCTAATTTACGATATTTTAAATTTGTAGACCCATTAAATTCATGTTGGTAATGGTTAACCCTTGTAAATTTTTTTTTTTTTTTTTTTTTTTTTTTTTCATCATTTTACTTTTACCGCAATCAAATCTACCCATCGTTCGATCGACACTGTTTTTCCGAAATGAGTGTCGATCTTTTGTATAAAAAAAAGTCTGCTTTGGATCAAACAATAAAACTAGAATTTATCCAATTCAGCACAAAAATTTGTGACGTAGTACACAATGAGCGAAGTCGTACATGTGTTAAGTGAACGGAAACCATGTGGAATAATATTTTGATGATCTCCTCAATATACTGTAAGTTATCCTGAAATTAATGTTAATCTGTGAGGAAAAAAGTAGACAAAGTACACCGCTATGAAGAGATATTTATTCACAGTTAATCTTAGCACGATTATTAATTGAGTATTCAACACTAACATGCCAACCCACCACACCCCCCTTTTGCCTCTACGTCGATCCCTTTGTTAGCTTTGTTGTTTGTTATAGGTCCCTCGATAACTCGCGCCCTCGCTTATAACGCGGTCGATGTTTTTGGACCCCGTTGTGCGCGAGTTATC
This sequence comes from Megalonaias nervosa, assembly GCA_016617855.1. Taxonomy (NCBI): domain Eukaryota; kingdom Metazoa; phylum Mollusca; class Bivalvia; order Unionida; family Unionidae; genus Megalonaias; species Megalonaias nervosa. Next base: position 1,157 of record JAECUM010006927.1, read on the forward strand.
GAGGGAGTGGTGTATAATGATATGGTTACAAAAATAAAAATAAACACCATGAAATTAGAAACAGAAAACATGCTGTAAATATTTAACGTAAGGATACATTATAAGGATACATTATTAGGTCTTTAAGTCTGTTCTTGCACTTGAAATAGGTGAGTTTTAAGAGTGCTCTTGAATGAGATCACTGTGTCTTAGTGTCTAAGTGCATTGGGCAATTCGTTCCACATTGCTGTGCCCTGGTAAGCAAAAGAGCGTTGTCCATATGATTTCATTTTCATAGTGGGAATAATGAGAATACGAGTGTCAGAAGAGGAGCGTAAGTATCTTGCAGGTGTGTACACATGGGTGAGGTCTGATAGGTATGTTGGACTGGAGCCCGTCAGTGAAACGTAGCACAGAGAACAAATTTTGTGTTTAATTCTGGATCGTATGGATAGCCAGTGTAGGGTAGAGAGCAGGGGAGGGGCGTGCTCTGATCGTGGTACTCTGAGGATGATCCGAGAAGCTGTGTTTTGAACTTTTTGATGTTTTTGGAGTAGATATTGAGATGAACCAGACAGAATTGAGTTAATCTTTAGTATAATCTTTGTATTAGGTATGTGTATGGAACATAAATTCTGTCCTCTGGATTTTTTGTATAGATGTTAAATATGTAAGTGACATTAAAAACAATTTTATCAATGCTGTTCATCCTCAGTATGCATACCTACAATGGAGGTGTCCACAGAAACAGATGTTCCATTAATTAAATGGGATGTCCACTGAGACAGGTGTTACTGTATTTAAATGGAAGTTTCCACTAAGACATGTTAATGTATTTAAATACTATTTATGGTATTGTATTAGGAGTGATTGATGGATAAATAAAAAACGATGAATGAGATCAAAGTGTATTCATACTTCTTGTTACAAAATACAAACAATAAAAAGTGGAAATGTCAGATTGCAACTTGTTCTGGCCATCCTGCATCAGGCATTTGGATCAATTGAGACTCGCCTACATTAGTTTTATATGGCAGCCAATTGAAACAAAGTATTTTTTTCAATCAGCTCAGGAAAGAAAGCCAGTAGAGAATACAGCTGCTACTTCAGTTGCCTCAGATCTGATGTATTTTCAAGATGGCATTATATAATTTGAAACTAAATTTTGCCTGTAATATGACTAAGCAGTGTTCCTGATTACAGAGTAGCACAAAAGACACTTAAGTCATAACTGTTAATATCAGCTGGTTTTCTTCAAAGCTAGGTTTTGCTCACAATGTTACTATAAATAATATTTCACAATGTCAGTGTACTGCACCAAAGATATTTATCTGTTGACACGTATATGGTTTTCGTGTCTGAGCAGTTTATTTCAAACACAGTGGGCTGAGACATTCAGCCAGAAGTATTCTGTAACTTTTGTGGCATGGTGAGATTGTAGTATGCACCTGATATGATTCTGCTCATTAAGATCCCAAATTAAAACTCATTGCCAAGTTCTACAGTGTGGATAGTATGATAACCCAGTCAAGTTACAACTCTGCCAATCCTCACAATATACCCATAAGTCTTTCATAAACAACCGATAAATTACATACTTACGGAATAGTCACTTTTATATTGGACTCGGTGAAGTTAATAAACAGACAAACTTTACATGAGTACATCAGACACTTGAATATGGCCATGTTTTTAATGTGCAATCTGTAAGATTAGACATTTGTTTTACCTTTATAGCATTATTTAGAAATGTCCAACAAATGATGTCTTGTAGGCAAAACAGACAGTCGGCTTCTTTACAAGTTCACACAACCAGCACAAAAGTATAAAAAGGAATATTTAGATTTTTTGGCCCTGCTTGGGAAAAGAAAGAAACGATCATTTTTATTGACCATCATGTCACACCAATTTGAGTGTTGCTCATCGCAAACGAGATGATTGTCACTGTCACGTGAAATTAGAAAATACAGATTAGGTTAAATTCTGAGATTTAGCAAGAAGCCATTGACCTCCATGGAGTTCAGAACTACAGGAGGTCATTAGGGTCTGAGCATACTTTGGAAACTTTTTAGTTGAATGCAACATTTCTTTAGCTGCATCAAATCACTTTTAAACTTTCTGATGCATGGTTTCCATTCAACAATGGCAGTACATGATATTTCATTAAACCTTGCTGACATTTGGTCTAACTTACAGAAGCATATTGACTGCCTCACTGAGGAGGTTGTGTTAAGGTTATCAGGTTTGAAGTTGCTTCACAAATAAAGATAGACTTAGAGAGCTACCTGGTGAGTATCCATTAAGCAGCTAACAAAGAAATCTTTTTAGAGCGGTTTTGTCTTCTTTAAATAAAAACTTTACATGAAGAAAAAAACTCACTCCAGGACTTAACTGATCTATTCTTAAGATATCTGAAATGGAATTATTAATTATTATTGCGGACGTTACTGGGTTGAAATGTTAAATATTTAATAAGCTTTTCATTTTTTACAGGCTGCAGAGAGTCCTGAAGGAAAATGTAAATTTTTTACAAATGAAGTATGCAGTGTTTTGCTAGAGTAAGTGTATTTTTCAATCACTAGTTAGTACACCCCCAGCCCAATTCTCTCAACAGTGGAAGCAGGTAAAAACCTGTTCACTCAAAGGACAAAAGAATGTGATCTTTAGTTTACTACTTAAAATCATTTGTAATTGCTTGAATTTCATTTTCATTTTTAAGTAATATCATAATATAGTAATGATTGTTGTGACAATGATGAGTTTAACAGCTGTTTCCAAACAGGAGTTTAATAAGAAGTTCAGAATAAGGTCTTCACTTGTACTATGGTCTTTGCTCATCTTGTTTCTGTAAAAAAAAAACAGTAACTGTTTGCAGTTTCACAAGCTAAATTTAAATGCAAAAATTGACGTGCTAAAAATTCTGTAGGTAATTGTAAATATTGAATATATTTTTTTGTACTGATTTGCTGAGTATGGTAACCTCCATGAGCCATTATCCAGTAGACAATGAATTGCTGTTTAAAGCAACATAGATTACACAACGATTAAATTATTTTATATGCTGGCGTTTAGAACTGAGGAAAGTATGAAATGATCCACCACTGTATATCACTTTTTCCTATTCATGGTGTGGATATTTCTTTGCCTTTCAGGATTGAATTAGCGACTAGGCAGCTAACTTGTGGTACAAGGTCTGCCATCTATGCACATCTAGCTGCCTTTCTCCCATGCAGTAAAGAGACGCTCCTTAAAAGAGCTAAAACTTTGAGACTTAAACAACAAGATGATCAAATAAAGGGTCCCCTTGAAAAATTAAAAGCAGGTATAAATTACATGTAAATGTTATTTTCCTGCCTTTCTTTCCAGAATATCAGCATAGTGATCACTTTGGTATCCATGTGCATATCATATCTATCCAGTCATATCCAAGATTAACCTTAAAGTTGAAGTTTAGAATAACATGAATGTGGAGGTTTTTTACTTGCCTAATAAAAGGTGTTCTCAACATTATGGGGTTCTTCTGACACAAGCGTTTTGCAAGCTAAGATAGAGAACTGCCACAAAGGTTGTTCATTCAAGAATAGATTATATTTGTTGAGCCCACATAGGCGGAAGCTTGGCATAGTGACAGCTTTGGTGTTCGTTCCTCCATCAGCACCCCAGATTAATTTTAATGTTAAAGTTCTTTTTTTACTTCTCCTCTTTTATCTCACCTTCTGATATGGATGTAGCTTCTGTATGCAGTTGCCCATGCCAAACAAAATAAATGCTCTCATTTTCGGAGCTTGATGGCTAGGTCAACATATAAACTTTCTGTATTGTTAGAGCTTATAGGTTGACTTGTCATGCATCATCCAGAGTTCATCCATCCATTAGCACAAGTTTGTTATCACTAATCCTCCTAAAATATTTGGAGGATTGCCTTGAAACTACACGCACCTTCCAAAGTCTAGTTGAATGGCAATGTTGCTTGATAGGCATCCAATATAGCCAACACAGCAGCAATCTTGAAAATCTTATCCCTACTTGTCCTGAATGGATAGTTGTAGCAGCATTGGGGTTTCACATTAAAAGACTTGTATGATTGATTTGCCAATAATAAAAATGTTGCTAATCTGACATCCATTAGATGCAAATTCATATCAGCATTGGGTTTTCACCAGAAGACTTTTCATGATGCCTAGTTTGTAATAAATGAAAATAGTGACAATCTGACATATAGTATAGCCATCATGGCAGGCATCATGAAAATCTTGTTATTTCTACTCCTAAGTAGAAAGTCATGTCAACTTGGGGTTTTCACCAGAAGGCTAATAATGATGTCTTGTTGGGCCTGAATGAAAATTTTGCCAATCTGTCCTCAAATATAACTGCCACAATCAACATGATATCAAGTTGGGCCTGAATGAAAATGTTGCCAATCTGTCCTCAAATATCATTGCCACAATGAACATAACAAATTTGGCCTGAATGAAAATGTTGCCAATCTGTCCTCAAATATAACTGCCACAATCAACATGATATCAAATTGGGTCTGAATGAAAATTTTGCCAATCTGCCCTCAAATATAACTGCTACAATCAACATGATATCAAGTTGGGCCTGAATGAAAATGTTGCCAATCTGTCCTCAATTATCACTGCCATAATGAATATGATACCAAGTTGGGCCTTGATGAAAATGTTGCCAATCTGTCCTCAATTATCACTACCACAATGCACATGATGAATATCTTGTTTGGTTTCTAATTCTCCTGAATGGATGGTCATGTCAACACGTTTCCACCAAAAGTCTGCTAATGCTGCCTTGTTTATCCTGTCCGAAAACTGTGCAACACATTTTATCCGGTATGGCTGCTGCAGTGGCTAATTAAAAAATGTTCTTAAGAATAACAGAGATGATTTCAACACTCAGAAGTTAAAAAAGAATTAATGATCTTATCTTTAATTCCTTGAACTTTTTTATTGACAGTTGTCTCAGTTCTTGCAAGATGTGTGTGTGTGTCTGTGTCTGTGTGTGTGTGTGTCTGTGTCTGTGTGGATGCATGCGTGTCACTAAATTATTCTTAGAGTAGAAAATTTCATACCTAGAGAAAGCTGCTTCCCACAAATGCACTACTACTAGAGACGTTTTACATGACAAAGTATATGCAGAAAGAAATTTAGCTTCTTAATATTTTTCCCCCAGCTATCGACAGAGTTATGCCAGCATTGCAGGAGGCATATGAAGTCGAGTGCCAGAAAGCTGCTCTTGAAAGGTATGATAATTATTTTAGGAACTGTTTTATAGAGTAGACACAGTAAAACCTCTCTTGAAAGGCCACAGAAATGGGAGACGGCCTGTCTTGAGATAGAGTATTCTCAGTGCACAGATATTCTGATTAGTGTTATGAGATCATTTTTCTTGAGAGACCATGATTTTTGGGCAGAAGGAGCAGTCTTTCAGGACAGGTTTTACTGTTCATCAAAAGATAGAGATCTTAAATGATTTCTCATTTTAATTGAAATTTATGAGAAAAGATGTCAATGAATCGTTTCTACGATATACAACTGTGGCGAGCAAAAAATTGTGCAACAGATTGTATACTTTTCATTTGAAATGAGCACTTGTACAAGATTTTATTTATCACATGAAAAGTAATATTGATTTTATTTGTCAATAATACAGCTTAGTGAACTGAAATGGCTTTCAAGTGCATTCGGATGCCATGGTCATTATGCCTGAGCCTCACACAATGCCATTTGTCATGCCACAGGGTTTTATTATAAGAGTTACATACAGGAAATTGATAACATTAAAGTTCACTGGCCATACTCCAACATTTTTCATTTTACATCAGATTTGCATTACATTATACTCGCACAAAAAGAACAAAAAAATTATCAAGTGTAAAGAAGAAATAATAAGTTAATTACTCTAAATAGAAGTATACAACGCTATTACTTCCCCTTAGCTATGATTTCCCACCTATAGAGGACACCAGCTGGAAATGACGTACATTGATCCCCACAAAACGAAGTACATACTTGTTGCTGTCGAAAAATAAAACACTATAAATTATGGCTAGGGAACATTTAGACGAAACTACTGAAAACTAATTTACTGTTCAGCCTTATATCGATATGCGTGCACCACGCACTAGATTGTGTCACTTTCAAAACTGTTCCATTGTTTCAATTTATTTTGAAATTTCCCATAAATACAGGTAAAAAGGAATCAATGCTGGCTTCCCTATGTCGGCCAACTTTATATTAAAAAAAAGAAATCGGCACACTTAATAGAATCCAAAGGAACCAGACTTGGCTTCCTTATATCAACCAACTTCATAAGAAATAATTGGCTCACTTAAAGATACCAAAGTCAGTTTCCAGGGTTGGTTTGCTTTGTAATTAAATAACCTTTGTATTTGATATCATGTCGGTAAGTTTAAGCAAGGAATTTATTGCTCGCTGCGAGTTGTGTTTATTCATCACCCGGGCTTCTATTTGTTTGCCATATGTAATCATAATTGATGTTTGCAGGGCAAATAGTATACAAAACAATAACTTGCTTTAATAATACTTTTGTAACCCATGCTAGCAAAAAGATTGTCATTTGCACTCACAGTGAATGTATTTTAAAATAATGATTTTTATTTGCGGTATACCGTCGTATAGTTAACCTGGATACAATACAATCTTGGTCACTCTGCACCTTGTAACTTATCATGCGTGAATGGCAGGTGCCTTCAAGCAATCGGGTGATATTTTTGTCTCTTTTGTGATTTTGTTATTTGACATAAGCAATACACACTAGGCCTACAGTAAGGATGCATACGCAAGCCGGCATCCACTACAAATACGGAGTTCGTGAATATATTTTTTCTTTAATAAATTTCACATGATGAAAAAAGAAGGAATAAATGATAACAATGCAAGGTTAGTTTCTTTAATTTGATTTTCAAATAAGTGTATGTTTATCAATTATTTTGTACCGTGCAAGGGGGGAAGCACAAATTCAACACCAAATTATTTCCTTATTTGTATGGAATAATGGAGCAAATATGATTGACAATATTGACTAGTAATGACAAGCTTTTAATTTACATGCGCACACACTAAGACAACTTGAAAAATAAAAACAAACAATAAAATTAACTGGTAAAAGCTTGATATTGCAGCAACTAAATACTGACAAAATGCTCAACATTATTCTCTCTCTCTCTCTCTTTCTCTCTCTCTCTCTCTCTCTCTCTCTCTCATATGTGTAATCGAGTGTGTATTATATGCAGTAGTATTACAACCTGAAGCCTAAAATTAAATATATGTTATAATATCTCATGTACACTACCCTTAGAAAAATGTATACTTATTCTTTAGATTATTATCTGATAAGTATTATTGTTTTATAAATCGGTATCGATAATTTGACCAGAAGACTTAAATTGACAATGTCGTTGTGCAGATGCATATATTTTTTAGCATAAAAAATGTATATAATTATTTTAATTAGAACTAGCAAGATATGTCAGTTTGTGTTTTCTCTCATGTATATGTACGTTATGAAGTATGATTATTTGCTTTGAAAAAATTTTAAGATAGTTTGTTTAAATTTAGTTTTTTTTCCTAAACTTATTCCTAAAACCTATCTTAAATGGTATCTACTTGTTGTTTGAAGAAAAAGATCTTGTTCAGACTATTGTTAAGTTGGGCCAAATTGTCTTTCGAGTTGGGCCAAATTGACTATAATCCGGCATAAATGATACAACTTTCCCATCCCTCACCCTATTCGATCCCACAGCTTCAATCCACTTTTTTCTTGGTAAGCAGGGTCTTTCGGGAAAAGAAAGAACCCTTTTTCCTATCATCACTCTTTTGATTGCATCCATATGCAACACAGTGCACCATATTTGCTGTACAAAAGCACAATCATAGATATATCACATAGACATTTACATGGGGAAATTAAACACCTGAATGGCTAGGTTGAATAGAAGGGATAAATGTATGTCATATCCGCTTTTGGCACGCGGAAACTACCGATTGTTTACGGAGATTGCCAAATAATTTTTTCATTTAAAAAAGCAGATTTTTAAGTCTAATTAAACATTTTTATGGTGTGCACACATAACAAATGCATTTTGTTTGTGACTATAATAATATCACATGTTTGTACAATATAGATGGCCAGTGACCTTTAACTGAGTAAGAGTAATGTGATAAATATCCTGTAGTCATTAACTGCAACATAAACTTAGGGGTAAATTATCACAATACCCTTTTCAGAATAGCATGATATGGTCTGACAACAAAATCCCAGCAGATTTAAGAGCATTTATCCCATTGATAGAAAATTCTCAGTTTGATTGTTAATCATTCAGGTGCATCATATACTGTCCTGTCTCAGACATGTACTATGGAAAACAATATGGCACCCACATTTCAGAAACTCTAAATCCATTATAGCTTCTTTTTTTTTACAAGACATCAGAAGTTTTGTCTGTCGCTAGTAGTTGCAACAGCAACTTTTTGCTGTTTTAACATGACTGACCATGGTGGAGAACTATATAGCTGCACATCACAGTTGGATGTACTGAAAGTATGCATCGGCAGATTTATTCCAAGTTCAGTGGCCACAGGATTGATAGGTGGTCAGTTCTGAGAGTAATTCTGCTACAAAGGAAATATTTGAATAGATTTGATAAGCAGAAAATGATCAAAAATTGGTGTAAACATTTGGATTTCTCAGCTGCGTGTCTCCAGAAAATTGGAAGTTTCTGTATCTCAGTTTACTTGCTTTGCACAGCTCTATTTCTTCTCTGCCAAGGTCAGTCAGGTGAGATGAAGAGTTTAGAAACATCATTCCCACAGAAAAATTTTTTTTACAGGAAAATATTATGGAATTTGCAGGGAAAAGTTGGGAAGTTTTATGATAGTTCATGAAGATTGAAGTTTTGGGAATTTTTTTTTTTTAACACAAGTCAGTGGCATTGTATTATTGATGAGAATGTTGGGAAATGTGTTATGTAGTGCCTGTGTCTTTGATTCTTTTATTAGTAATGAGAATGTTGGGAAATGTGTTATGTAGTGCCTGTGTCTTTGATTCTTTTATTAGTGATGAGTATATTGGGGAAATGTGTTATGTAGTGTCTGTGTCTTTTATTCTTTTATTATTGATGAGAATGTTGGGAATTGTGTTATGTAGTGCTTGCATCTTTGATTCTTTTAGTGATGAGAGTGTTGGGAAATGTGTTGTATAGTGCCTGTGTCTTTGACTGTTTTATTATTGATGAGAATGTTGGGAAAAGTGTTAGGTACTGCCTGTGTCTTTGACTCTTTTCTTGCCATGATTTCAGATTTGCTTCAGTGCAAAATGTGTGGAGTAACATCAGGATTTATTGAAGGGTAGTAATGCTGATTTTGTTTCTAATCCCACTGATGCAGTCTCAGTACTGATTATGTGAGCTTGTTCAAAGGATATTGTTATTTGATTAATTATGAACATTGCAGGGTGCCCATGCGGGTCTGGAATTCTGGAAAAAGTCTTAAATTTGAAAATTGCTTTTCCAGCCTTGAAAAGGTCTGGAAAAGTTTTTAAATGACTAAAAGTCAGGAAAATGTCTTAAATTTTTGTTGTTCCGGAAACCGGAAATGTGACTGCTCTTTTGGAGCTCTGCGGGTGTTACTGTAAGAATGCAGCATTTCAAGGCAAGTACAGCTGATAAATTCAGGGGAGAAGACCACGCAGTTTTGACTGGTGTTTGCTGACTTGCTGAGGATTAATCTACCTTTTCCATTTCATAGATTATTTAATTAATTTAAGTTTTGTGTTGTATTAGTGAGTATTCATTTTAATTTTGTTGGATTTTTTTTTATTTGACATTCTTGGACCAAGCTTTTGCTAGCAAAAACAGTAACTCTTCCTGGCACATGGGTCCATAAAAATGTAAATAATGGCAACAATATGGCATAAATTAAGTTCAAAAACACACAGAAACTCATTTTATGACAAAGCGAACAGTTATAGCAAGGAATTAGATGATACACATGTGTTTTCATTTATTATATTAAATGTATTAAAAACGTTTGGTGCAGTTTTTTGTGTGTAATATATTTTCGAGTTTAGACTCGGATATGTATTTACAAATGATGGGTGATATCTGGAGGCATTGGTAGGCCTATTTAATGTTTAGTATAGACAGAAAGAGTTTAAAATTTAAATTATTTGGAAGAAAAGAAAACCAGTTCGGGGCATTTATTATGAATATCAGTCTATTCCAAATATTGACATTATAAAGAACAAACAGTCTATCTGTATGTATCACTTTATTTTTAAAAAAATAAAAAAAATCATAAATATTTTGTGAGAACTCTGTGCCAGTTCATGAACTGTATGATATTGGTCAAAATTGATCAGAATTATTAAGAAAGTACAAAAAAATTGACATCCAAAATTTATTTTGCAACATCCACAATTTACACCATAGAAACGCAGATTTACTGTAATAATAAATGAGTGGAAAACCTGTACAATATGAAAGAGTGAATGAGGAATTTTCAAGAATTTTGTCCATGTGACTGACATCCTTTTTTAGAATTGTAGAAATATTCAGTGTAAGTTATTTTTCTGGTATTATTATTTTTTGTCATTGTTTTTAAAGATATAAAATTTGACCAAAACTATATTATCAAAATTTAATTTTAAAGTGGCAATTTCTGTTTATGAATTGTGATTTCAGATCATCATATTGTAAGAATATTGTAATGATTATGCACAGTTTTATCGGTAAGATATAATTTCAACTTGTGTATGACTCGTTATGGTATTTTGTGGAAAAAAATAATTGGGGGAGGTCACTTAAATAAGGCACAAAAAGGCTTTAAGAAGTACCAGAAACAATGAAAAAGTAAATTTATTATTAAAGCTGAATGTTCACAAAACATTTATTTTTTGCTGTATGTTAGAAATTATGCAAATTTCAGCTTGAAATAACCACAAGGTTAAGTTTTTGCATAAAGTGACCGAAGAGCAATATTAAAATGGTGGATGGTGCATGTGTTTGGATGCGTGGTGTGATTTTATTTGAAGCAGTATCATAAAGATGAGTTCAATTTTTAATTCTGTGCACACAAATTATGCATAAAACATAAGTTTTAAGAGCAACATATAATTTCAACATGAGTATGACTCAAGAATATAGTACAGGTAAAACCCGTTATAACACGATTCCACTTAATAAACAATGGCAGCATGGCTTCCATTTTTTAATTTAAGGTGACCTCTCTTTTTAAGATGCTAAATACATGCTCTCAGAAAAGCTGATTATTCCTATCCCTAACAGAATTGTAATCCCAGCACTGCATTTAATGTTGCCTTAATTTTACCGTGCACCATTTCGGCCATATTGGCATGTATATAATTCAGAACTGAAGTATATTTGCTGTCTGATGAAACCTGGCAAACAAAGCAAATGATATATGATCAAGAGGTTAATTAAAACTGATGACATTGAAATTTCAATGCACATTTTCTATGGGGAAGTTTTTCGAAAATTTGTTAACACGATCCTGCTTATATCTCCATGTTATTCTTTTGACCCCAAGCATCATGTAATACAAACATGGTTGGGTGCCACTTGATAAAAATGCATAGAAAGGCTTCTGAAGTACCTGGAACACAGGAAAAGTCTGTTCTTATAGCTGAATGTTCACCCAACATTTCTTTATACCCATATGTAAGAAATATGGAAATGTCAGCTTGAAATAACATGAGGTCAAGATTATGCAAAATGTGACAAAGACCAATATTAAAATGATGGATGGTGCATATGTTTCAATGCTTCCTGAGAATTTATCTGAAAAGATATGAAGATGAGTTCAGTTTTAGATTTAGCACACTCAAATTATGCAGCAAACATTCCATTTTCATTTATTTGAAAGTTCTGAAAAATTCATCCCCAGTTGCTATCATAAGGTTGATAAACTTGTCATATGGTTAGGTTTGGAAATTTTTATTTTTTGGTGTGGAAAAGGTCTTAAATCTTTTTCTAACTTTGTGGCAGGAACCCTGACATTGGTATATATTTTAACATCCTCTTAGAATTTCAAACATTACAAAGTCAGTGGGATTATAATGTTGTATAAATGTATGCACTGATACATTTTTAACCTTTTTATTTCATGGTTCTGTGACAGTTCGCTGTTTGGTCGGGGAAGACTACAGAAAAGTCTGAATTTTATTCAAGTAACCATGGGAAACCCAGAAAAATTGTTGTGAAGAACAAGTTCAAGGTTAAAATCACATCCATTACATTTAGTCTTTTTTGGTCAAGTATATACAGTTGACAGTTGATTCTTATATGTAAAATTGTTTCATTTTAGACATGAGAATGGAAGCAAAGAAGGACAGAAAGACAAAGAAGAAAAGGACAATAATTCTGCTGAAAGTGATGATGATGAGAAAGGGGAGACAACCAAAAAAAGAAATGTTGGTCCAAGGAAAAAGTTTGAATGGGATCAAACAACAAGGTTTACTTTTAACCTTCACAGTCACTTTTAATGTTTTATTTCTATAAACCTGGTTGATGGATGGGTGCTTCAGCCATATGAAATTTAAGAAACCAGTTTAGTCATTTCCTGTAAACTTTTGTTGCAAAACATTGAAGTCATTCAACAATATTCATACATTAGGCTTTTGTGAAATCCATTTTAGCAAATAACAAAATATGCTGACACAAAATAATGATCACTGTCATATCAATGTGTATCTTCATCCAATCATATATGTCTGTCCACACCCTAGAATGATCTCAATGGTAACATTTTTAACTCGCCCAGTTGTAAGGTCCACTGGGCTTATGTTATGGCCATGCATCCATGCATCATCCATTTGTCAGCTGTTGCTATTTTAACCTTCTCAAAAAATTTCTAAACCATTTTCAAGCAAAACACTGCAGACGGCATCTTGGAATGAAGGCCTCTTTAAAATTTATACAGATTATGTTTATCCTGCATTAAATATGGCTGCTGTTTAAAAAAATAGAAATACCTTTACAGGACTTTACAAGCTACCTTTTATATGACTTTATAAATCATTTATGAGAATATGATCAAATGTGACAGAAAGCATAATGCTATATGTACATGAAATATGGCCATCGTTACTAAAAAAAACCCTTTAAACTACTTCTCAAAAACCACTCGACAGAGCTTGACCAATGTGATAGAAAGTATTTTGCTATTGCAGGCTTTCATGTTACTATTTCAGATATTGACCCTATTCTATATCCTGGGAGTAGAACCACTACCTAACAAATCATTTTATACAGAGATTTCCCATCTATAGTTGGGTGCAAGGGACAGTTTTATGCACAAATTTAATGCCACATCACCTGCCTAATGTAAGAATTTGTAAAAACTAAAATACAGGTGAGGTCAAAAAGGCCCATATATTTGGATAGCTATATTAAAACAAAGTATAAGATTATTCACCTGACCTGAGAAGTCAATGGCAGTTCATAGGGAAAGAAATGTATTGACCCAACCCCCAAATTAATACCTGCATTTTACATGTCCAATGTCATTTTTGACACCAGGTGATTCTCACAGTGCATAAACAAACCCTTTTCCTAGCTGATAATTCTGAAAAACTTGTGTCCTAAACAGCTTGATGCAGTTCAGAATAGTTACCATCCAAGCAATTTTTGAGATATTCTACTGAACTCACATGTCTACTACTGCTATGGGTGGCTACCTCTTTTTCCTAGCCAAAAATTGGTATTTCACTGTCTTCATACTATGGGAGGTGTACATGAATCGCATCAATTTCAAGAACAATACAAACCCAAAACACTTAATTCACAAACACAGTGGTCCCCCTCTTATATGGCCACCCCTTCTGCACTGGGAAAGTGGCCTTATAAGATGGGTGGCCTTTCCAGAGGGGGACTAAATTTTTTGTGAGAAGTATATGTAATGTATGTAGTAAGAAAGCTACATTCTTCGAAGCAGTTAATATCTTCATTTAATATCTTCGTTTAAAAGTAACATTAACTATTAAAAGGTTCTTCTTGTTTTAATAGTAGACTTATTTCAACTGAATATGCATTAATAGTTTTTATTCTTGGCATAAGCATGACGTGAGTGGGTGTTGTTGTCATGCACATTGCAAAACCATTCAAAAACGTCATTTAAATCTTGGTACCTACATAATTCTCTTTCCATTTGCTCCATTTTTCCACTGCTGCTGAATAACCTCCTTATCGGTTACATGTTGTTTATTCGAGTCTTTTCAACATAAAATTGTTTTATGCGAGTCTTTTCTACCTAAAATTGTTTGGAAAGCCCCCCACCCCCCACCCCCATACGATGTCGTCCAGTAGAATAACCGACTTTTTTTCTAAAATAATCGTCTCCGTTTATGTGATGACATGTTAATGTTTGGTAATGATTTATTCGAATGTTGCTAACTGTATGCGATTTAATTATGCAGACGAAACTTTTGTAGTGCAGACGAAATGCTTTCTTCGTAAAGAAAGGATAAATGTGTTGTCACATGATTTTTCAGCCTTTGTCTGGTACCCTGTTTTGTTCAGAGTTAATTTCTGTGTGTGTGTCTGCACAAAATCTATTTTAAGCCTATGCTGACCCTGTTATGATCTTGACCATTACGTCCGGTTGTAATCATCAATGTTGCCAACAACAAGACTGATAAAACAATTTTTCTGCATTTAAACAAAATGCCATGTGTTTTTATCAGTAGCGATCTTGTCACGTGATTCATTAGTCGCAGTCTGGTACCCTATCGTGTTTACATTTCTTTACACTAAGTGAGAGAAGCCAAAACGGTTTCGAAATGTACTCAGATTTTGACCAGAACAATAACACCTCGTGGCCATTAGGATTTGTAAACTTAACAGTTATTGTCAGTAATAATAGCCACTAATTATGAAAGTGAACAAGCTCAACATCTTAAAGGCTATCAAACCATTTTCTCATGGACTTGTGTATTGTGCATCAATACCGCCACTTCTCAGCTGTTACTAATGTTCAATAATTGTAATCTTAACAATTATCAGAGTGACTAAACCGGACATCTCATGATAACACAGCAGTAAGGCTAATCGGATTACGTGTACTTACCTATTTGTATGGATTAAAATTTGAGTCTTTCTCGGTTTTATGAAATAAATGTGGCTTCTCGTGAGGCATAAATGATTTAATATTAACCTTAGTGGTACATATACTTTAGTCAACACTTTAAGTAACGAAAACCTGACATCGGGAAACAGAAATCGGATTACTTAACATACGTTATGCATAAAATACTGGTTCCTATACATATTACAAACTAAAATGTGGCCGCTTGTAAGGGTAAATTTTATATTTTTGCACTAATATGCTGGTCGCGTTAGCGGAGTGGCCTTTTCGTGAGGGGTACTTTTGAACACAAACTCGTCGGTGCCAATGGATTCTGGCCGTAAGGAGTGGGTGGCCAATGGTCGGGGGGGCATTCAAGAGGGGGACCACTGTAAATCCATATCTTTAATTATTAAACAATAATATCTGAAAAAGTTGCATCATAGCATTAAGTTGAAAAATGTAACCAGGGCCAGTTTATGAAGCTGTTCCCAGCCACATTAATTCAGTTACTACTTCTGCTCATGCTAGGCAGTGAATATTTCAGAGACCTTGCAAAAATCTGCCTTTGTCAATTATCCAGATGGAGGCAGACTAAACCATTTTGCTCTAGAATGGAAAAGACTTTTCCCCAGTGATCCGTGGATCCTGCAGGTCATTTCAGAGGGCCCTCAGTTCATATTCATTGCCCCAAAACCCCCATTGTCCAGGATTCATTCAACTACAGACGGCCCAAACGATCTTTTCTGAGTAGATGTTTGAAGCAGGAAACACTTGTCTCAAAATGTATACCTGCCATCCATAATACAGTTTGTGTAATCACTACACTTTTTTTCACCTAATTATGTCTTATTCTTGCTGTATATGGATTATGCTCTCTTTTTTTCAGTACATTTTCAAAGAAGAGTTTTTTTATGTCTTATTTATTGTCATATCTATATTACCACACATCATATAAATTTGAGAATATTCATTTTTTCTTTTTTTTTTAGAAAGACCACAATTTAAAAATAGCGTAAGAGTTGATTTGTTAAAAATAGCGTAAGAGTTGATTTGTTGATAGACCTATGCATACTTTCCTTTTGTATTTATAACAATTTTAAATGAAGTATTTTCAAGAGAACAGTTATAGGTTACTGCATTTGTATGGAAAAATATGAACTTGTTTTTTCAGATGGATACTGCACAACCTGTGGGAGTGCAGTATCCATCCAACAAAATGAGTTCATATTTTCCCATACAAATGCAGTAACTTTTTTATTTTATTATCGTTTTCTTATACTACCTAAGGCTTAATTATATTAAAAAAAATACACTACAAGTAACAAAGTAATTGAATTTATGCTGTATTCCAAAATAAATACACAAGTGCAGATTCATCAATTCACAACAACAGTATGAATACGCATACAACTCTGCTCATCTCAGAATTGATCGGCCATTATTTCTATTAAAAATTGGATTTTGTGTGATATCTCCCATTTTAAATAGTAAATGTATTCATGGCTTGCCATTGATTGCCTTTGAAGTTCTAATTCAAGGGCAAAAAATTAAAACCCGTGATTGTTATATTTTGTTCTTCTAGTATACATTGAGTAATAATTTGCTTTTGAGCCCTGATAATACCATGAATTACATTAGTTTGGATTGATTCTATTTTCAGGTATTTAGTAAATGTCATGTATTTACATCGTAAATATTTCACAGTATTCTTATTATATTCCATGGAAAATTTGTTTATTTGTTTAATTTTCACATACCATCCCTATGATTTATTGTTTATTCTACAGGATCTCATTATGTGATGTTGTCCGAATAAAGCTGCAAGCATATGAGCTGTCAAAAATCCGAGCCCAGTCAGCGGAGGAATATTTGAAAGCCTTTCTAGATAGAGAAATCAAAACTTTGTGGCCAAAAGGATGGATGCAGACCAGGTTCATATTTAAACAGTCATGAATTGCAAATTAAATTTTGAAAGTTGTCTCAGAATTATGAAATTTACAAGTCAGAATATTAATCACCTCAAAGTACAAATAGACTAAACTGACGATGTATCTTGTAGCATATATTACCAAGACAGTGTTTAATCTTCTTTTCTTTGTTAGACTGCAAGGTCTTTTCAACAGTAAAATTGTTTGCTCAAGGGCACACTCTGTTTCAGTTAGATTTCATTTTAATTTTTTTTTCTACAAGATTGCAAGACAACAATGAGAAAGGATGCTTTTTCTGTATTTGTAATACCTGATACAGGCCATTGTCACTGACTATATTTGCAATATTGTGCCATCAGCAATACACAAACATTGGTAACTCACATGCTGGTTCAGTTATATTGTTTATGTTTTTTAAAAAAAATCCTTTTTGGTAGCACTTCATACTTGATTAATGTGCATGGAAATTGATCATGTAGGAATAATAATCAGGGAATTTTTGATGGATACAGACATTTGCCAAAGCACTCCTGTCCAGACTTTTGCTGCATATTCTGACAAAGATTAGTACAAACCAACTGTGTTTATTCCTGATACAGAAGGCAAAATTTGTCCTTTTTTCATTCTTTTTATTAGACATTAGCAGGATATGAACATATGATTAGAATTAAGGTGCTTGTTTTCATCTCAACTTAATTCACAGAAACTGCCATTGGAACAGAAGGAAATCGAGAGAAATGGATCTAGCAAAGACACACACCAAAAGCACGGGAATGATTATTTACAATGCAAAATGATAACTGAATCTCTTGACATCCTAGCTCATACCTTACTTCCATCACTCACAACGTAAACTAAAACAACTGAAAACACAACATTACAAATGATCATGAAGTTCATCAATCACAAATTGTATCATTTATCAATGGATATGATCACTGGATGGATTTTGATGAAGGTATGTTACTGATGTAGGAATTTATCAACAGATAATGATCAATGTAGTGTTCGTCAACAAGTATGATGGTGTTTTAGATTGTCATACATATAATGATATTGGCTTGTACAGTGTACAGGATGTTGTCATTTGGCATCCCGATGATGGCTGTGAATGGATATGATCACTGGATGGATTTTGATGAAGGTATGTTACTGATGTAGGAATTTATCAACAGATAATGATCAATGTAGTGTTCGTCAACAAGTATGATGGTGTTTTAGATTGTCATACATATAATGATATTGGCTTGTACAGTGTACAGGATGTTGTCATTTGGCATCCAGATGATGGCTGTGAATACTCCTGCTCCATTGCTCTCGATGAATGGCTGAAAAATGATCTCGCATAGTTCATTCCTCCCAGTCTGCTGAAGGATCTTTTGTGTCTCTCCCAACCCAGTAGACTTGTTGGTCCAGAACCATTGACCCATCACACTGAGTGAACCAAAATCGTCCTGTGGTCTCCATTAAATACTGTATCAGGGTTAAATAGAACCCATGGAGTTCGGTGATTCCCTTCAGTAGCTACAAATACAATAACTGAGCCATGTAAAACATGAAACATGTTGAAAAGTGAATACAGTTATATACATTTTACATGCATGCTTATTGCACATTACATTCTTCTTTCATAAGAACAGCTGTAGGAAGTTATTATTGTAATCAAATCTGGACATGGGTCTGTCTGCAACAAAATAATTGCACTGGATTTTAAAGAACTCGAACATTTTCTTACTATTGAATGCTTTCAACATATTACTGAATTCATCTTGTCCGTTCAGCTGTAAAAATTCTAACCTGAAACAGACTATGTTCTATCTGATAGCATGGCCTTGTGTTACCTAGGTCTGACTTTATAAAATTTAGAATAGATTCTAAAACAGTATATTAATTTCATCACAAAGAATGAATAACAAGAAACAATAAAAAGTTTTACATTTTTGCATATCTCTTGAGTTGAAAATTGCTTCCATAAAGTGGGCAGCTTCCTGACAAGGTTAATTTGTATTGTGATGATATAGAGAAAAGCAACACCAAAAATAATATGAACATGATCAAATCCATTGACAGAGAACAAAGTGGACTGCCCAACCCCACCCCCACCATCCAGCCCCCATTGTCTGTGCTGTTTTGTATATAGTAGTGAGTGAACAGAAAGCAGTATTTCAAAATCACTGAGGCTAAAATCATGCACCCTAAGTAAAATTGTACACAAACACATTTCATATATAGAGAAAGTATTTTCATGCAACAGATCAGTGACAACTTTTATTAACATGACAGTCAGCAACTCATGCTAAAACTCCATGATTCACATCTGTAGCTAAGTGAAACAATCATGCAGTTCTCCCTTGTTATAGTGCACTTAGAATGCAGTTCTTGCCACAACACTCCACCATGGACCCGATGGCTAAAATTTTGGACTGAAAGAAAATAAGATTATGCTTACTCTTATATCTTCATTTCCTTTCAGATCACCAAAATTTCAAAAATTTTGATAGCAGTCTATACCGTGGTTTGGTGTATTATGCAGTTCTCTATATATAAAGAATTTCTGTATATGTTGTGTTTCTTAATATGTTGTATTTCCTTCCATAATGCAGTTGGAGATTATGGACCTCAACAATGAGGGAGAGCTGTGCATTCCAAAGCTTTATATTGTTAATTGTTATTTATAAGACATATGTTAGGTTCATGATAAATACAAGATATGATCATAATATATTACTTCAACACTGAACATTTTTGTTTCAGGATGCTTTTCAAAGAAAGTAGATCTGTTCATGCCCCATGGACTAATTCGTAAGTTTGTTATGAAATACATTTTTCTTGTTTTTGAAATGAAAGTAACACTCTGCACAAATGAAGTGTTCCAGAAGGTTTTCGATCATTAGCTGTACTGGTCATAGACATCCAGTACTCAGACATCCAGCATGGGCCCCTTAGCAGCTATCTTGAAAATGTTACAACTAATCCTAATAACGGATTGTCATATCAACATGGAGTGTCACATAAAAGACTTCTAATGATGTTTTGTAAATGAAACTAGTGCCAGTCCAATGCCCAATATTGCCACCATCATAGCCATCATTAAAATCTGTTTACTGCTACTCCTCCTAAACAGAAAGTTACATCAGCATGAGGTTTTTAGTGGAAGATGACTTGTGATGCCTGGTTAGTCATCATGAATTATTAACATTTAAACTCAGATTTCCATATTTCTTTTTAACAATTAAAATTTATTCAAATTTATTGCCTGAAAGTATTTTTTTAAAAAGATAAATGGTACCAGTATTAGGTGGGTGTGAAAGTGTTTGATTTGGATTTTTAATGTAGCTTTTAAAAAAAAATTTCAGTCATATCGCTACCAAGTCTGCAGTATGGCATTTTATAGTAGTGTCTAGCATTGGGGCATCAAGCTGCAGACATGTAGCATCATGTCCCACCCAGTCACATTATCCTGACACCAGGCCAACCAGTCCTAACACTAACCTCTTAATGCTGAGTGCCAAGTCAGGCGGCTTTTAGTACCATTTTTATAAGTCTTTGGTACCAGTATTTGAGTCTTAATGCGGAGTGCCAAGTGAGGCAGCTGCCAGTACCATTTTTATAAGTCTTTGGTACCAGTATTGGAGTCTTTTGAATAGTAATACTTAATGTTTGTCAGTAGTACATGTCTTGTAATGCATGTTTTAAAGACATTTTGAATTCCCAATCAGCTTTGTATCCATTTGGCCTTGAAGTGATAAGGAAAGATTTTAAATTGATCATGGTAGATACCACTTAGAAGCAATCCATGCATACATCATGTACCTATAGGATTTTTCTTGTTCCTTTCTAAGGTTCTCCTTAAAAAAGATTCTAATTGAATGCCAAAAATTTTCTCAGTAATTTAAAATTGTAATTAGCAATCAAGAGTATTATCTGAAATTTATACAGTGGATGAAGAAGGTATTAGCAATAGTCGGAATAGTTTAATTTATAAAATTTGGAACCATTGGGGTTAATTAGTAGCTCATTACTATTATGGTTACTACTATTGGGGACAGCCTTTCCCATTATGTAATAGGGCTTCAGATAGAACCATGTCATTTGCAAATTGGAAGACAGCAAAGAGAGATACAGTAGTTAATTTGGATGCTTCCTTTTGATGTGTTCCTCTCACTCCACTTTAGCAGAAACTGAGACTTCCTGCCATGGTGGCTGCATTGCTGTCATGAGTTATCCTGAAATTTGATAATGGTGTAGTTTTTTAACACAGATAAATTAGTTTTTGTTGGTAGAAGAGTGCTACATAAAATCTTTTGTTTTCTTTCAGCTTGTGTTTTAATTTATTTATTTTTTTTGTCTCTTTACCTCTGGAAGTAAATATTAATTTTCTTTTGAACCTGCAGACAAAAGCCCAAGAAAACCATTTTGATGACAAAAAGTCCAGTGACCAGCTCATCCAGCCCTACAGTAAATTCACAGTCCAACAAAAATCATGTGGGGAGCTCCACTGCTGCAATAGAAGGGACTTTTACAAGGGTTATGGAGCCAAGTGCATCAAGCAGTGCAAATTCTTTATTATCAAAAGTACCCTTAGTAACTGTAAATGCTGCTGGTGGTAATCAGAATAATCCAGTTGCTGTGCGGAAGATCACACCCACTCTTTTAGATTATGCAGAAGATAATTATTCTTCTGTACCTAGTACATCAACCACTATGCCTCAACCTACCTCAGTTGCCAATAAAATTGTGGACATGGCAAAAACTGCCTCACCAAGTTCTCACTCGCCTAATAGACAGTCTGCAAGTTTGTTTGCAAACATGGAAGCTAGTCTGAGACCTGCCTCAACTACCTCATCAAAACCTACAGACAAATGGAGTCATGATGTGTCAAATATTTTAAGTTCCTCACTTCTTGCAGGAGAACTTATGAAGCAGAAAGATTCAGTAGTGTCTAGTGCTTCATTAAAACAAAGTCCTGTGGTATCCATGGAGGACTCATTCATGGCTCAGTTTCAGAAATATGCAACATCAATGCTTCAGCAGAAGATGGGGACAAATTCTCAAACTTCCAACACCAATACAAACCCTTCCCAGTTGTCTCCCATTGCCAAACAACAGCAGCTAATAATGAAGCAGCAGAAACTGCAAGATGAACTTCAGAAACAGAAACAACAGCAGCAACTCCACATTAATAAACAATCCTTGCAGAAGAACATAATAGATTCTCTGTCCAAAGGGAAAGAGACTGGTACCAATCCTCAACAGCTTCTTGCACAGAAAATTCAGATGACTGCACAAAAGTTAGAAAACCAGTCAAAGTCTCCAATGATGATGCAGAAAGGTTATGGTGGTCCAAGCACTGCAGTCAAGTCTGGTGTAGATATTCCTATGGCTCATAGTAAAATGGCTGCTCAGAATGTTTCTTTGCTAACCGAGGAAGTGATCAGACGACATCTTGATGAGGCAAAATCCAAGGCAAAAAGCCCAGCAATGACCACACAAGTTCCCATGGCAACTGGGGCAAAAGACAATTTTATTCAAAAGATTCCAGTACCGGCACAACTCAACAGAAATAAAGTCCCACCATCAACTGAACTCAGGAAATCCCCTCAATCACTTCCTCATCAATCTTCAGTCAGTGCTTCTCAGGTACGATTACAGCCTGCCCAGACTGCTCACAGTCATGGGATTACAAATACTGGCCCTCAGATAAAGGTAACATTGGGCCAAGGACATTCGAGTTCATTTTCAACAGCTTCAACAGCTTCACAGTCGGCCACTAGAAAAGTACATAATCCTTCAGTCCAGTCAGCAGTAAATCTTTTGCATAGTCTCTTTGACCAGGCGTATTCCACCCAGGCTAAAGAAGAGCTGCTGAGACAGACCATGGCACAGTCTCAGGTCACAGCTGCTACCACTCAGGGAAAAGGATCAGTATGGGATCCTAGTTCTATATTATCGTCTACTCAGTCAGTGGGAAGTAATGGAAAATCACCAACAAGTTATCAGCAATACAGTGGATCATTGCCATCTATAATTCCTGGAATTCAGACTTTGAATCTTTCCAGCTCGACAAGTAATTCTCAATCGGGCTCTACACAACAAGGATACAACCAAGGAACAGGTATTATATAGCTTTTCAAGTGATGCAGTGAACTGTTGATTATCTGGATTCATTTTGAATTTATCTGTATTTGCAAGCTATGAGGATAAACTATAATGATTTGTTAAACAAAGTTTAAGTTCATGTGATGCCTGGGTAGTGAACAATGAGAACCGGTATTCTATTATTTCTGTTCATTTGCTTTAGCATTATGAATCCACTCTTTTGGTTGATTGGTATTGAAATGGCACTTTCAATACATAATTTGACTACACAGTGGTGAAGAAATGGGAGCTAAATACCTTTCCCAGTGAATCACCAATACAGCTGATTCAGCCCTGGGATTAACAGTCAAACACTGTAGCAACTGAGCTACTGTGGCATCTTCTGCTGCTTCAGATTTACCTTTTTAAGAATCTTTGTATTATGCAGTTTGTAGTTTTCCATTGCATCTGCATGGAATAATAAAGACTATTGGGAACAATCAGTCCTCATCTGGATAAACACTAGGCACTTTCACAAAAGTTTTGGGACAAAAAACTATATTTTTCACTAATTCAAAAACTAAATTGTCACAATAAATTATCTTACATGTCCCAGAAAACGACAGCAATTTTTTACCACATCTTAATTTACATACATGGATTATCATAGACCACAATCATAGCACATGAAACAAGCATTGAAATGTAAGACTGACCTTTTTTAGAGCAGAAATCTACACTATGATATGTATCATCACTATACCTTATTCTGTCTTACAGACACACCTGGCATATTAAAAAAAGTAAAGAGGGTGTAACTATTTAGGATCTAGATAACTTTTTCATGAACATCATTTAATTTATGGAAAACAAGGTCTGACAATTATTATTGAATCTCAATATTGTATGTTCTATTAGTACAATATTAATGCTGTGGTTTTACTGCAAGAAACCGTAAAATTTCTGCTCATCTTTGACCAAGCTTCTGACTGCCTATTCTGGAAATTTTAAATTCACTTGCCACTTTGAAACTTGTTTCTCCAAATTAACGCTTAGTGAAATTAAGTCTTACTCACACTGAGTATGCATTTACTCGCTTCTCTTGCTGTTCTTAATCACATACGCAAATAAGTAGGATGAACTACTGATTAATGTTAGATACTTTAATTATGTTCTTGTATGATAATATTTAAAACTGTTTTAAAATTGGTCTACCCCCCTTTACTTGACTTGATTTGATAATACAAAGCAGATCTACTTTTATTTGATTGTTACAATGCAACAAACACAAATCAGAGATCTTGAGATAGTTGGCACTTAATTAAGTTACCATGGAAATGCTCATGGGCATCTCTGCAGGTCAGTTGACACTTTTTATGTTTAAATACAAGAGGCATATCACATTTTTGATTAACACTGAAACAATTAAAAAGATAAAACTGAAACATGAATTTCACTTAAAACTGGCATTTATTTCTTAAAGTGTTGTCACCAGTAGGCATTACTAACATTCTAATTGATATCTTTTTCATGGTATATTATTATCTACAGTGTACCTAGAAATTTTATGGAAAGGAAATTTAACAGAACTTGAGACTTCATATTTGAACTTGTGAAGTTTGATGATGGTGAATCATATTTATGGGCTCACTCTCGCTTTCAATCATAAAAACAAGCAATATGTCAAGGTTTTGTTTTCAGTCATAAAAACAAGCAATATGTCAAGGTTTTGTTTTCAATCATAAAAACAAGCAATATGTCTTGGTTTTGTTTTCAATCATAAAAACAAGCAATATGTCGAGGTTTTGTTTTCAATCATAAAAACAAGCAATATGTCGAGGTTTTGTTTTCAGTCATAAAAACAAGCAATATGTCAAGGTTTTGTTTTCAATCATAAAAACAAGCAATATGTCTTGGTTTTGTTTTCAATCATAAAAACAAGCAATATGTCGAGGTTTTGTTTTCAGTCATAAAAACAAGCAATATGTCGAGGTTTTGTTTTCAATCATAAAAACAAGCAATATGTCAAGGTTTTGTTAACAAATTTTGCTCTGATTCTATAAACTTTCAGCAAATAAGGGCTGTTGGGGAAGGGTAGTTGTTGTTGTTGTAGGGTTTAATGCCATTTTTCAGCACAAGATAGGCTATACATGGCGGCCAGTATAAATGGTGGAGGAAGAATCGGGGAAAACCCCAGAAAGTACCACCGACCCACGAGAAGGGGGAGGGTCAAGTTTGAAATGAGATCCTTGCCCCTGCATTATATGTGGGTTTGCTTTTTATCCAGACATGTTTAAAACAAGGGAGTAGTGTACTGTATTTAACTAATATGCTGTCAAACCTGTCAATAGCAGCCATTCATGGGGAAAAAGCTAAACTGACATGGGTGACCTCAGAATGCAAAGTTCACCATTCTGACTGGGTCTTGCACAAATACCATGCATTGTATACCATTAGTTGTAATAGTATTTATTATTAATATTGTTATTGGATAGCCTGCTATTTCTCCTAAACTACTCAGAAGAAACTTTACACATTCACTGCAAGATTTAGTTGGTCATAAATTAAAATGGTGCAACTCAGACATCCATTGTGGCCAACACAGTAGCCATTTTGAAAATCTTGTTATCGCTATTCCAGAACAGATGATCATATCAGCATGGGGTTTTCACTGACTTTGCATGGTGACCTGTTGATCCTAAATGAAAATGGTGCCAGTCTGACCTCTAATACGGCCACCATGGTTGCCATCTTGAAAATCTTGTTTTCACTAAGAAGTAGTTGAAAAGATGGTTATATCTACCTAAGGCTTTCACTAAAAGACTCCGTATGCTCAGTTGGCATAAATGAAAACAATGTCAGTCTGACCTCCAATATAGCCACCATGGTTGCCAGCTTTAAAATTTTGTCATCACCACTTTTGAATAGAAGGTCCTATTGATGCAATCCTTTTACCAAAAGAATTCTTAAAATATCTTGTTGGTCCTAAATTCAAATGGTGCCAGTATGACATCCAATATGGTCACCATGGTGGTAGTCTGAAAACTCTTGTGTTTGCTACTCCTGAATAGATGAACATATTGACATGGGGGTTTTCACCAGAAGACTTCTTACAATATTTTGTTGAACCTTATTGAAAGTGGTGGTGATATTACATCCAATACGACCACTACAATGGCTGTCTTAAAATTCTTGTTACTGATACTTATGAATGCTGGTCATGTTGACATAGACAATCCAAGATTGTGAGAGATGGTTTCAGTATTCAGCAATTAAAATAATCTTCATCTTCATCTTTTTCTTCTTATTATTATCATTATTATGGATATTTGTGGAAAAGAGCTTCATACATAGATTTCTTCTGCTTTCCCACCATCGATCTTTCATGCAGTACATTTTTGTTTGTATATACAGTAAGGATATAGGATATGCTTGGGTACTGCAACTGGAGACAATTGTCTTGGAAAGTAAAAAGACTTAGGCCAAATATGGAACATGTCAACCCAGTTATTAGGTCACCTGTATTCAAAGTCTTATGATGCCCCTGCCCCCTCCCCCCAAGTTTAAACCATTTTCTCTTCGTATACTTGCTGTAAAATGTGCACAAGTATTTATGCTTACTTTCATGATTTTGCTGAATTTGGCATAGCGTTTTCTGAAAATGTTGAACCAACAGAATATCTTCATTGTGTATATAGTATTGGTCCATTACCTTTGTTTGGAATGAAAGGAGTAACTTAATGATTAAATGCATGTGAACATTTTCATTTCATACATGAATTGATATTTAATGAATATCTGGTATGTATATCAGTTGTTTTTGTTGAAACACAGTGCATTTTGTTCACAAGTGCTTTTATAGAGTTTTCCATAATGTTCTGTCTGTGTTGGGGTTTGGGAGGTAGGGTGTCACTAAATAATAATTACAGTCCACCTTTCTGACTGAAACAAGCAGTGTTTAAAAGTATGAAAGCTGAATTGTATTACCTTTTTACATTATAAACAAAGAGTGAGAAGAGCTTGCCATAATCTTGATCCCAGATTATTATGTTGTAGTAAACATTGATAGCAATGGTAGGATTTTTCAAATTTCATAAATTTAAGCTAATTCAGGATTAAATTCATTCTCTGTTAAATTTGTCTGATAAATATGTCTAATAAAAGTAATCAGGACATCCCCTCCACCACAAAATGAAGGAGAGTAGGCTAAATTTGTAATAAATATTTAAGCTTTGTTAAAATTCTGAAATTACAGTGCACTGGGGAGATCTGTTTAAAATTATACTTGTATAATGAATATAAGCAAGATGAAACATGTTTACACATAAAATCAAATGACTTGTCTTTCCCATTATACGTTCAGTATTCTCAAGCAGCAATAAGAAACCACTTTGATATGGAAACACCTGGCAGGTGATTGTTCAATACCATCTGTACTTGCTTTTAAGTCCTCATTTTTTACTGAAAATTCAATTCCAGCAGAGTAGGGATCATGTTAAAAACACATCGTGCAAAAATTTGACAGGTCTAGGGGTAATATTGGAAATGCTAAATGTTTGCAGTATGTACAAATACTGAAAATTCATATATTTCTACATTTTCATGACACTATTCCCATTCAGAATTGCATTTGTACGAATTTGCTTACTTGGAGAGCAGTGGTGTGGTAGAACTCACAAAAGATTTTCAAGTGTTGCATAAGAAAACGTTCACTACACAGTATACAACTTTTACTAAACTGTTTATCCTTAAAGTGTTTTTCACAGCAAGATTATTAGAATTAGCGTAACACTTGTCATGACATCTGTTTTTTGTGTGTGTGTGTTTGTTGTGTTGGCCGAGGGGGTGTGTGCAGCTGTTTACAAATCTGGGTTGACATGAATGGTTGTTGAACTAAATTTGATAGGCACATTGGGCCCTGGAACAAGCATAGTGTCATAGTTTGAACCTTGCATCAAGGAAGTTTTCAAACAGGTGGTGGTGGTGAACTTGTTATCGAGTATGCAAGTTATGTATCATGGAAATTTCACAAGTGGGGGCAGGGTTGAGAATGGCCATTGAGACCAGGTGACCCTTAGGACAGGTTTGACTATTCTAGATTGTCAGTCAAAGAGTTATTCATACTTTATACAGTGGAACTAGTTTATAGTGAATTGCTTGGGATCCCCATAATCCATTTGTTTTTAAAACAAATATCCAGATTTCTATAATGGGCATAAATGTATCTAATTATATTTAAAAAATGACATAATGCAGAAATCTGTTAAATCCAAGTTGATTAAATATAAGCAGTTCTGTTGTATGATAACACAGGCTTTGTTTATTAATTTTTTTTTTATATAAAATAGTGCAAGAAATGATGTAATAAAATATAAGTATCCCCTTTCTGACAGTGTTATGTTGTCATCAGCCATGCAGATATATAATTGCTGGTGTTTGTGTGTGTGTTGTGTTATGTACAAAATTGCATACAGGTTTGCTTGTATGTGTAGAAAAACTTCAAAACCTTATGATGGAATTTAATGAAAATGGGTAGGATTATTGAAGGAAGTATGAAAAAAAATTGTCAAATTTGGTACTTGTTGTTTTTTAGATTATTGCAATAATAATAATAATAATAATAATGTGGTGGACAGGAAGACAGAACTGATTCCACCCAACATTCCACCCCCATCCTCAATAAAAGGAAATATTAGTAACTTGTTACCACGGTGTATGCAGGATGCATGTAAGTAAAGAAGAACCTGTCTTGAAAGACCATCCCTTCTGGCTAGAAATCTTGGTATTTCAAGACGGGTCATCTCTTATGAAAGGTCATAACACTATACAATCAGTAAATCTATGCATTGACAATCTGGTTTAAAGACAGGTGGTCTCTCAAGACAGCTGGTATCTGAAGTTTTGCTGTATTCCTAAAGATTGAGGAACTGTAAATGAGCAAACAAGCTTTCCATTTACATTTCTGGTAAATGCTTTTGAAAGTATTTTTAACATCAGAATACTGTTTGCAAGTGAGACTTTGTTCCATCATCTTGTCTTTTGTTACCAGGTATGGCACCCCAGTCAGTTGGGCCTACTGGGTCCCTAATGCAGAGAAGTCCTACTACTCTTGGTCAGATCAGCCCTCAGAGAGGTAAACCAGTCAATAATGTTACTATGGTAACTGGGAAAGCTTTCTACTAACCAACATGCTCATGACTAGAAAGACACTAAATCTGAAGATGATACAGCATTAGGAAAATCATTGTTGTAGACAAGACAATTGCACAGTCCATAGATCGTGGTTTGCAGGTTGCAGATAAAAGATAAATAAGTTAATTAGATTTACAACACCTAGTATGAATTGCACAGCTGCCATATCAACTTTGCATCCAACTGCATAAATTTCTTTGTCTTTTGTTTTTACTTTGACCTGTTTATCAAATCCCACAAGATTGGATTCTGAGCAGGAGAAATCGATTTGAAATTTGAGCTTGGTCTACATTTTAAATTTGAAATGAAAGGGTGTAAGGTTCCTTTGACCATCAAACATGTGTATGGCTGTGCTCTAGATTAAGCAAGTTAGATTCAAATTTTGTTTGCACCCTTTCAATCATATATCTCTAGTTTAGGCTGCTTAGACATTAACAAAATAATTGAGAATTGAGCTTGTTTTTTAACGTGCACTTAAAAACAAACCTGTCTTTCTCTCTCTCTATCTCCCCTTCTGTGTGTGGTATATGTATCTAGCGTAATTGATGTTTGTATGGTATAAAGTAGAAACGCTTTTGCTTTTTCACCGCTTTAACAGCTTTGCATTTATTTACAGGCCTCCATCAATCTTACTTGACTTCCACAACGTCTTCCAACTCTCTGCCCTATGGCTACCATTATACAGGTAGATACAGATTACAACTAATAATGCATAAACCCATTGCATATCATTATGATTATTTTGTCATCTTTAGTTCACCTGGCTGTAAGGCTAAGTGATTTGTGTCATGGCCCTTCATCCATCATATGTCATCCACTCACAATTGCTGTTTACATTTTGTCAAGAAACACTCAAGAGAATTTGAACTTATTTGAAGAAAAAAAAATCATCCTGGCATTAATTATTTTCAGATTTATTCAAGTGGTGCTGATTCTCCAGTAGATACAGTCACCATCACTAAAACAATAAGAAAATTTAAAATGACTTGTGAAGAACTGCTCAACAGAATCTGACTAAATTTGACAGAAAATAGTCTGGCACAAAGCTCTTTCATGATTGTTCAAATAACACTAATCTGCCATCAAAATGTGGCCAACATTACTGGAAGTAGAAAAACAATAAAATGACTTGTCAAGAACTGCTTAACATAAGTTTACCAGATTTGACAGAATTCCTCCTGGCATGAAGTCTTTAAAATTTGTTCTGATCATACCAGTCTGCTGTAAGATATTGCTGCTATTACTAAAAAATAGAAAATCTTTAAATGACTACTTCACAAAACTGCTAAATAGGAATTTTGGGAAGCATCCCACCATGAAGCCCTTTCAGATTTTTGTAAGGTGAATCCAACTCACCATCAGGTATTGCTGCAGTTACTAAAACTAATAAAATCTTTAAGATGACTTCATCTCAAAATCACTTCTACAGAATGTGACCAAAAACATCCTAGCACACATGGTTTCCAGTTTTATGCAAATTATGCTGATCCACAAATCAAATATGTATCCCATTACAAAGATAGAAAAGTTTAAAAATGACTTTTTGTCAGAATTCAATAAACAGAATTTGACCAAATTTAGCAGAAAACATCCTGGCATGAACGTCTTTCACATTTGTTTAAATGATACCAATCTGCCATTAAATATGGCCACTGTTCCTAAAAATAGGAAAACCTTTAAAGATCCTCCTGGCATATGATGGCTTTAAAATTTTGCAAATGATGCAACTACCTGGTGAGCAGTGTCTAACCCACTTGGGCCTCTCGTTGATAGCAAGACTTTCTCTCTCTCTCTCTCTCTCTCTCTCTCTCTCTCTCTCTCTCTCGCCGTTAAACAGTCTTAGTATCAAAAGAAAGCTGTTTGTAAGCATACATAGAGAAATATTGTTCAAAATGGATTTAGTATTCGAAAAAGAACCAGACGTGTACAGTGAGAAATCACTTGCTTTGCAGCATTACACTCCCACATTAGATTCCCAATGCTAGCAGTTGTAAGTGGTATTGATTGTGGATCTTTGGACAGTGTTATGCTCTTGATGTTCCAGTTCCATTGTACCCTTACAAGTATTTTATGTTTAAATGTTAGTATCGTTGAATTTATTTGAAATACCTTGCTCTTTCTATGATTGTGCTGCAAGCTTATTTCTGGTTTATGCCTGATGAGGATGAAAATTTGGTCAAACTTTACATCCTTATAAATCAAAATGAAATTGATTTGTCCGATTAATGCACTAAATGTCTAATGTATAATTTAAGAAACATAAGGAATCTGTGGACAAAAAACAGAAACATTTTTTGGTCAAAAGTTAGTAAACATCTGGTTAAAACGGACTACTTATGTAAGATGTGGATGTTATAAAGTCTTTTGAGGAATTAGCTTTTTGACTGTTGAAAGACACTATAGAATGTAATTTTTAGTAATGTGGCCTTTACTGCAGATTTATACTTCAGACGAAAATAAAGTTGATTTGCCTACTCTGGTTATATTGTGTCCTTGACCTTTGAGAAGGGTCATGGTACACAGATGGGTCAGCCAAAAAAGGTAATATAAAATATAAACATATCATTAAAAAATAAATAAAAACAATGTTCTATAGGATTTGGTGCAAATCCTATATTTGTCATGTAAAGCAGACAATGTTTTAGCGCTTTTATTGCATCAAGAACTCAAAATAAATAGTTCACTTTTTTTGTTTTGGCCAGGTGGGGCAGGATTTACATGACAATAGTGGATATTCTTCTGACCTATGATTCAGTAAGCATTATTGAACAAACCTATGTAGGGTCGTGCATCAAAATAAGGGAGCCCAATTGTAATCACCTTTTCCATCTCTCCACCCATTCACACTTATAATGAGCATAGCTCGGCAACACTTAGACATAATTGGAAGACATAATTGGATGCCATTTGGTTGGTGAATTGCCAATTACATGTAGATTTACCTTTTCAAGGTTTGATCTTATCTTGTCCAAAGTGAATGAAGTTATTGCCCCTTTCCATCAATTGTATGTTTCTACTTCATTAGATCCTTGCAGCCTGCTGATTTTAGGAAGCACTGAATATATTCTCATGCAATTTGGTTTGTAATTATCTTTTCCTAGATATGTCTTTCAGGGGGTTTGTCTCTGCCATTTTGAATAAGGTTATGGCCTGACATTTAACATCGTATCTTTGCATATGTTACTTGTAGTTGGCATAGGTAGAAAAAAAAACATTCAACATAATCTGAAGAACATTGACTAATAGACTCGCATTTGCCTTTTAAGGGGTTTATTCTCCTGTGAAAAAGTTATGAACCCCTGATTGCTGGTTCTCCTGGCTTTGGTTTGCAAAAGATAATGTTACCAAAATTAGTGGGATTTCAGCCAAATTTTGTATGATGTTTCGGATTGATAAGACCTTGAGTGTTTTATTTTCAGCATTCCATGACATCATTTACAGGAGTTGTGGCCCCTGATTTCCCATCAACCTGACTTTGGAATTCACATAACAACTTTTCTCAGCTTTGTTGCATTTCAGTCATATTTGACATGCAGTCGATGAGACCTTTAATGAGTTTAATTTCAAGTGTTGAATATCATTCGTTATAGCTACAAATTTTCCATCCTCCTAACTTTGCTTTCCACAGAATAACTTGACCAAGGAATAATTCCAGTTATGAAATGACCATGTTTCCTTCAGTCTGATTGGATATAAAGGTCACATGATACTGTTCTGAAACTTTTTACACATTTGTAATTCTGCAAAATAGTTTTGTTTCCCAGTTTCCAGATCATTTTATGTGAGGCTTTATCTTTACCTATGCCTTGCACCATAATAATAGCAACATCAAGCATCCACACACACCCCTGATTTCTGATCAGAATTTTCAACCTGCTGATTAAAATCACCCAATAGAAGTTGAAACAGTGTAATCACACATTTCGTCCTGTACTCCAACACTAACCCATTTTGCTTAAGAAAGCTTTACAAGCCAATCTTCAGAAATTGTTGCATTTTGCTTTGACAATATGTTCCACCAGTCAATATTAAAGGTCAGGGTCATATAATGAGCAGGGGATCTCACTAAAAATGGACCAGAGTTTGCTTTTGAAAGATCAAAATGCTAATACATGTGATATACATAAGCATAATGTTGAAAAAGACAAAGGAATAACATGGATTAAACATCAACAACAACCAAAACCAATTTTTTAAATGACCATACGAAGTATTTTAGATCACTGGTATGACCGGTCTAACACTCTGTCCTGTAATACTGTCTAAGAGTTGACAACACTTGCCTAGCAAAGATGGGACAATGTATTCAGGTGCAGTGTAGAGGCTAATGAAAGGAAACTTCAGGCTGCCTAAATATGAATGCTTTGTTGATGATATCTACTGATATGATGACAGAAAGAAAAAAATTGGAATTGTAAGGATTAAATGATCATGGCTGGGTAGTTATTGAAGTGTAAATTATTTAGTCACTCATAAAGTGAACACAAGTCCTTCGGTCTTTATTTACTTTGTTAGTGAGTAGGTAAAATTTACACATCAATAAATACCCAACCATGAT
This sequence comes from Megalonaias nervosa, assembly GCA_016617855.1. Classification (NCBI taxonomy): domain Eukaryota; kingdom Metazoa; phylum Mollusca; class Bivalvia; order Unionida; family Unionidae; genus Megalonaias; species Megalonaias nervosa. The sequence continues at coordinate 35,011 of JAECUM010006927.1, forward strand.
CATTTAATCCATATAATATTATAATTCTTCCATAGCTAACAGACATTTTTGTAATGATGATGCTTTACACAAGCTGTTTTCAGCACTCCACTTGATCGTTTAGAAGAGTTATGCCCACAGAATGCCCTTCTTCTCTGATCTTGGTTTCCAACAAAAGAACATTGTTACAGGCATTGCCAAGCAAAATTGCAGAGAGTGGGGTCCTTATCAATCCACCCATCACTTCAAGCTCTGGTTTACTTTAAAAATTTGTGTTGGTCCAAAAATTAGTTTCTGTGACAGTGCCCAGGGAAATTTTCAGACACAGGCCCAGATCAAAAGGATATTTAAAAAATTGTTTGCCTGGACTCAAAATCCACTTTCCTGACAGGGTCATGCTTTTTTAATAACATTTTGACATGGTGTTGAAACTGCTAAACTTTAAATTCAAAGAATTTAAAAATGCTTTAAAATCACTAATTTTCCATGTGCTTTATACCTCACATGATTTCAATTTAAAAAAATATAAACTGCTTTAAAATGAATAATTATCTGAGTGTTTTACCTCACAGGAAAAGCAACTGTGCATGACCTGATGCAGTTTTGTTTTGATTTGATTTCAGTAAAAGCGACGTTTTCTCTTGGTCCTGATGTAAGCCAGTATTCAGTAATTTTCTGAATGCTGCAAAAAAAATCTTAACATGTTTCTTGATCAAAGTTGAAAACTGAAATGAACTCTGAGAGGCACTGATCTGTTTTTAATATCGCTAAAAACAGTGGCTTCAAGTTCCATAATTAATTTGTGTTATAGTACCATAGATGTGTCACAATTGCAAAAAACACTTGCTCCATATATGAATAGAACCAGCTGCTACCAATATTTTAAACTAAATAGATATAATCCATTATAGATATCTCTCTTCCTTTATGATGACAGACATTGTATTGAAGGCTTTTGCAGGTTGCTAATTGCCTAGCTTAGCTTTATTCAAACTAATCACATAGGCATACTCAGTACATTTATCCATTGATGCATTTCCAAGTCAGTGTGAGCAAGGGACAGCTTGTTACTATTCATGCAGGACAAGTGAGCACCAATTGTTTAGATAACCAACGAAATATGGAGAACAGAAATAGTGCTGTTCGCCATTCATTGGTTACATGCTTCACTTTGTGCACAAAATTTGTTGTTTTAGATACAGTAAAGCAGACAATCTTAATAAGGTGGAGGAACCTACAAATAGAGCACAGCAGATGCCTGAATATTAATAATGTGCCATTGTCTTTCAAAAACTTACAAATGTTAATAGCACATGTTGGCACACTAAAGGTTCTTTTATGCAAATTAGATAACACTTTTTTTTTTCAAACCCAGGAGGCAGCTTACTAAGAAGGCAGGAGGGGCCCGCTCTAGATTTAGACAGCCCTGTTCATTGGGCTATTAAAATGTTTGGCCTTTACTGTGACACACACCAACTTACAGATTGCCACCCACCATATTTGTTTGAGATTTTCAAAAACCACCCCTACTCCCAGTGGTCATATCAGAATTTACAACCACCTTTGACCACTTTTACATTAAATCCCCAAGTCTCTATCTTCAGCAATGTCAGTGGAGATGCACTACTAATGGATGGACAGCTGGGCAGGACAAAATGATCCAACCTTAATTTTTGTAAAGCACCAGCATAATTAAACCAATAACTTTCAAAATATAAGGCATATGAAATCAACATATTTGTATAATTTAGTATTAACTCACAGATTTATGTATTTCAAGTAGTTCAGTTTGCCAATTTTCCCCAAGAACTTGTGCATTAGCACACTGTCTTCATTTGGAGAAGACAGTGGTGCAGTGCTTAGCATGCCAAACTTGTGAGTGTGTCCTTGTACAAGTCACTTTATTCAAATTGCCCTTGAACTAAATGACATACTTGCCTTGCTCTGCAATAAAACACCAGACCAAACTATCTTCTTTTGGAATCATATGCTTTCTTCTAATGCCTCATTTTATCATAAAAATACTTATATTGTCAATATGGAATTAGTCTAATTTTCTTTAATAAATTCAAGCAATAAATACAGGTTGCTAATGTAATTCATAGATTATTGCCAGTTTTTAGGGTTTCTTGCTACAGAATAATTCCAAAACTAAGGAAATTGTAAAAAGAAAACATTATACTTGGTTTTCCATTAAAAACAGAATGAATTGTACAACAGAACAGAATGTTTGAATAAGTATTGGAAACATGAAAAGCAAATATCCCAGAGGCCATACAGTGAATTCTGCAAATATATTAATGCATTTAGTTTTAACTCTCCTCATAAATTGTATATACTGCTCTCCCTCATTATAATGCAATAGTTGGTGTCCATATCCACTGACCACATTATTCCAAGTACTATGATATATATATATATATATATATATATATATATATATAACAGGAGAGCTGTAATACATCAGCTTCCATGAATTCTTGTAACAATTGTTGTTGCATGTTCATGTTTTCTTTAGGAATAATTTTTGTCTTGCATGTGAAACTTAGGTGAGACATTGGGATCATTTATCCTATGGCATTTGGTTTCATAATTGTTACTGTCATAAATGTCCACATTAAGTATTTGGATTTAGTTCAGTTTTTCAGACATTGGTGTGTGTACAAATGATGTTTATATCAACCTAAAGTTACAGCATAATATTACTACTGGCACTTGGCCAGATAAACAACAGTAGATTAGAAACATTATATTATTGGGAGGATATTTTTAAACAGTGGTTTAATGCCAATTAAAAGTTGTTTTAAAATGTAAAGTTTATCAGATTAAAAAGGAAACTTTACAGTAACAAAAATCCTGGAATAGCTAACTTAAGAAGCATAGCTAAAATCAATTTTAAAAAATCAATCCTTAGAATCATCAATGTACATTCAAACTTGTTTATTGTATCCCATATTGAATGCAACCTTTTTAATTACTTCATTTTTTATACTTTTAATTTAATTAATTAATACTTTTAATTTAATTAAAAAAGAACATATTATAATTTTAACATTGACCAATGGAGTAATAGAATATACTCCTTTAATTCAACATTGGCCATTGGAGTCCAAGAGTAAAGTCACATATTTTAACATTGGCCATTGGAGTCCTAGAGTATGCTTATTATAACATTGCTTATTGGAACTATTGTACCATCTGATAATGAAGTACATTATATATATATATATATATATATATATATATATATATATATATATATATATATATATATATATATATATATATATATAATTTCACTACTAATAATAGATTCCATAACAATACCTGCCTTACAACAGGAATGGAGTTATTAAATTAAATGGACTTTAAAGTGATGGATTGCTGTGCTGTACCTTCTGTCAAATAAGGAATTTAATGTACAGTGGCACAGCAAAGCACATATTATATTTTTCTCAGGTTATTACTGCATTTCTCACTATGATATGTGAAACTCTGATATGTGATTTAAATAAAAATCCACAAATTTATGTATTAAACATGTAGCTAAAGGCATCAAGTTTATTTATAGAATGCAAAACATCTTGAATGACACATATATATTGTTTTGTTTAACACAACCCATGAGGAATGAGCATGCATTCACTAGTATATCACCAGAAATAGATGTTATTGTTTAGGGTGTAATCTTAATTGGAAGAAACCTCAATATAAAGGGCAACATTTATTAACCTCCTCCTAACTGTATTGACATGTTTTAACTCTACATACTTATAAATAGGACACCTGTCATTAAGTGGACAACTTGTCACATGAGTATTTATTTTAGACAGATTTCTATATACTTAATCAAATTACTGTCAATCAGTGAAGGTAAATCAAGTTTTTGTTATACATACCCAAAGCAAAATGCAAACCTTGTCAGGGCCTTTTTTTTAAATTTCCTCTTATTAGTATATTTTACATCTTTGGGACAAGATTTACATAACATTGTTTTTAAAAAGGCAGTCATAGTAATTGCTCCTGTGTAAGATAATTATGAATTTATTCCACCCAACTGAAGTTGAAGCTACCATCCAAGGCGTAGAGAGGTGCATTTCCAATGTGAAATCATGGATGACATGTAACAAGCTGCAGATGAATGATGATAAAACTGAAGCCATTCTGATTACAACACAAAGACTTTCTCATTCACATCCTTTATCTCAGACACTAAATATCAGCAACACCAACATTAAATTCACACAGTCAGTACGAAACTTAGGTGTTACTTTTGACATTACTCTCTCATTGCACCAACATGTCATGAACATATGCAAGGCTGCATATCTTGAGCTAAGATGCATCAGCTCCATTTGCAAGTATCTTTCAGTTGATGCCACTAAAACACATGTGTGTTCCTTAGTACTTTCAAGACTGGACTATTGTAACTCAATTTCTGTCTGGTTCGTCTCCATACCTACTCCAGAAACTTCAAAAAGTTCAAAACACAGCTTCTCGGATCATCCTTAGAGTACCACGATCAGAGCACGCCTCCCCACTGCTCTGTACCCTACACTGGCTATCCATTCGATCCAGAATTAAAAACAAAATTTGTTCACGGTGCTACATTTCACTGACAGGCTCCAGTCCAACATACCTATCTGACCTCAACCATGTGTACACACCAGTAAGATACTTACGCTCCTCTTCTGACACTCATATTCTCATTATTCCCACTATGAAAATGAAATCATATGGACAACATTCTTTTGCATACCATGGCCCAGCAACGTGGAACGAATTGCCCACTGAACTTAGACACAAAGACACAGTGATCTCATTCAAGAGTGCTCTTAAAATTCACCTGTTTCAACTGCAAGAACAGACTTAAAGACCTAATAATGTTTCCTTACCTTAAATATTTACAGCATGTGTTCTGTTTTCTAATTTCGTGGTGTTTGTTTTTATTTTTGTAATCATATCATTATATAAGTTTTTTAAGTGTTGTCAGATGTTGTAAAGCGCTTAGAGCTTCTAAAGATTATGCGCTATACAAAGTACTCATTATTATTATTATTACCAAACAAATGGACAAACAACCTAACGAGCAAATTTATAGTAAACAATTGGTCAGACCAGTTGACTGTGGCACATGTTGCATCTCCAAGTTTTTCAAAAATCCAATAGTTATTTCAGGTTGCCCATGTTACTTAGTTTTGAAAAACATGATCAGGGGCAATTTATTTTCATATGAATGGAGATAGTTCCTCGTAAGTATGGTGTAATAATTAGCTTCAGTTGTTTCAGAAAAGTTGTAATATAAAACACCAATTGGAATCTCTGTCGTTCAGTATTCTCAACATTATTGAAACTATCCAGCTGATATTGTCATTGTGTGATAATGAGGACAACAAGGAACCAATTTTACTTGCTACATTGGAAATCTGGTTCATTATAGGAAAACTAATCTTTAATCAGTTGTCTATGTAACTGAACACAATGTTTGCTTTCTCAGTCAAGATTATGAAAAACTTTAAAGGACTTTCTAAACTATAATAATCAGCTTGAAAGATTTAAATTTGCAGAATATTTTTACGTCCTTCTTTTGTAGTTTTATTGGGTTGATATTATTAATTTGGGTTATTTTAATCGTTCATATTCTTTGCTACATCCATGGAAGGATTTTCTTTCCCATTTAGTGTTTTTGGAATCTCCCATTGTTCCATTCTCTGGTCTAATACAATTATTGCAAGCTGGGTCATTTTTATCCATATACTCTTATTATTACAGATAAGCCATTACTATTAACATGTTATTGTTTTTTGTGGGTTTTTTTATATAGAAACGTGATACTAAATCCACTTAAACTATCACTCCATGGACTGGGGTCTTCGGGTACATTTTACACCATGGCTATTTAATAGGTCTATATCAGGATTGTTTCACACATATAAATTGCACTCCTTCTTCAGGAAAAATTTAGTTTTACAATTTAAAAATTGTCTCTTAACAATGCTGTTATGAGACAGTGTTTGACTGAAAGGAGATATAAATATGAATCGTGTAGTTTCTAATAAATAACATGCAACTTTAATACAAATTTCTTTGAAATGTTGAAGAATCTTGATAAAGTATGAGCAATTTTTAATGATTTATATGAACAAAAGTTTGTTTTTTTAAAATCTTTTGCAGGTGACCACTCCTGAGGTTGTTAAAAAAAATACTAACCAGAGGACATCTTAAATTCCTGGCTTTCAGAGATACCTCGACACTGTCATTTTCAAAACCAAGATACCTCGACTGAGTGCCATTTAGAAAACATTAAAGTGTCAGATGCACAGCAAACTGAAATGAGTTGCTATTGATATGGAAGAAGATGGTGCTTTTTTTTGTTTGTTTGTTTGTTTGTTTTTGTTTGTTGAGATCTCTGTCTTTGATAAGAGATCCCAGTTAACAGTCAATTAGGTATTGGTACTGGGTTATTCTTTCCAAAGAAGTTTAAGTTGTTTACAAGACTGGAATGTGGAAAGTATATTACAGAAAATTTCAAATATATTTAGCATCAGTATAATTCTCTAGCTGTTAAAAAGTGTTGGTTAGAACACATTTAAAAAAAAAAAAAAAGAAGACATGAATTTCTTCAACTCCATTCTTTTTGGGCAGTACAGTAGTCACTCATTTTAATACTGTCTGTATTAGAGTATACTGCCTTACAATGCGGTATATAATGCATATAATATTACAACCACTTAATGAAATGGATCCATTATCTTAATTATATAAGAGAAACCAGTTTTACTTAATAGCTGTATAGTAAGGGTGTGGTTACAATAAATGGCCTTTTAATGGGGGGGTACTAATTGTGAAGTACCAAATTCGAACACAGAACTTAACCAGGTGTGGCATTCAAATGGATAGGAGTAACACTTCATGTTTCCACATTCATGGGCACAAAAGCGCATTCGCTCTAGGCACTGTGAATACAATACATACTCACATACAAGTCAGATTCAACTGCAGAAAGCATAGACCCTGATCTGCCATTGTACCTGACTCATAAGTAAATATGTTAACATGTCTCTGATATAACCTACATAAGACAATTATGAAGGAAATACATAGCTCTTGCTGCTTCCTGTGAGTGAATTATTTTAGCTAATTTCACAACTTCAACCTGAGCATGAATTCTAAAACGAGGTTTTGGGAGTTTTTTAATGAAAAGAAAGGTATGAATTCCAGGCTTGATTTTGAGCATGTTAGAGCATGCCAGCAGATTAGATGTTCCTTTTGTATTTGGACAAATTCAAAGGTGTTGAACCTGCTGGAAAACCCAACTTTGGTTTAGCCCTGAGAATTGCTTCAATGTTTGGATTTCTTTGGTTCTGCTGAATGCTGAACTTGAATCAGCGTCCTTTAAGTTTGATGACCGTTACCAACACACCTGAAAAACAGTTAAAGGTGTGACAGTTTTCAGATTACATCACCAACAATATTGAAGATGATTAGTTTTCTTTAATCCAGCCTGTATTTGGTATTGATCAGCTTGAATCTAGAGCAGTAATAATAAGAACTATTTTAGTACTATGCCCCTAATGAAAATAGTGTTGATAACAGTTTGTGACCATGGATAAATTCCAAATGTATGAAATCTATAGACTTGGATACAAAATCAACACTTTCTGGAAAGGGCATAGGTACTGTTAAAAATGTAATACATTTCAGTAGATCATTTGTCTAAATATTGAGGATTTCTGTTAGTTTATCCCTCAGTTGACTGTGATGAAAATACATGAAAATGTGCACTAACTAGCAGACTTTGATTTTTAGCTCTGTTGTTCATAGGCCTGAAGAGCTTTTCGGATGGTCTGTTGACCATCATCTGTCATCCAATGTCCATCTGTCCCAAAGCACAAGTTTGTTATCACTACTCCTTGTGAACTACTTGGAGAGTTGCCATGAAGCTTTACACATGCACATTCATCCCATTGTCTAGTTGGTCCTAAATGTAAAGGGTGCTGCTTGCACATCCAGTATCGCCACCACAGTAGCCAGCTTGAAAATCCTTTCATCGCTACTCCTCCTCAGTGGATGATCATATCAACATGGAGTTTTCACGAAAGACTTCTTGCGATGTCCACTTGATCATAGATGAAAATGGTGCCAATCTGACATCAAGTATGGCCATTATGGCATCCATCTTGAAAATCGTGTTATCACTACTTATCCCGAATGGATGGTCATACCAACATGAGTTCTTACTAAAAGTCTTCATATTATGTCTAGTTAGTTGTAATTGAAAATGATGTTGAATTTGGGTCCAGTGTGGCCACCATGGCAACCATCTTGAAAATTCCTATCACAGCCCCTGAACAGAAAGTCCTATTGACATGAGGCTTTCACCGAAAGACTTCTTATGATGTCCAGTTGGTCTTAAATGAACATGGTGCGGATACAGTGTCTAGAACTCCCAGGAGACTGAGTGGTCTAGGGTACTCACCTGTACATATCACCCACATGTCTCGCTTTTGACTTCATATCTGGATTAAGTTGTGGTCAGCTTCATATGGTTTAAGTTGAGGTCAGTCGGCTTCATGTGTTACTTCATGCAGTTCAAATTGAGGTCAACTTCATATGGTTCAAGTTTAAGTCAACTTCATGTGGTTTAAACTGAGGTCACCTTCATCTGGTTAAAGTTGAGGAACAGTTCATATGTTAATTATACAGTTGAGGTCAACTTCATATGGTTCAAGTTGAGGTCAGTTTACTACATACAATTTAAACTGAAGACAGCTTCATACAGTTCAAGTCAGATCAGTTTACTTCATGTAGTTTAAGTTGAGATCTCATTAGAGATGTACTGTGTGTACTTAAGCTGTCATATTAAAATTTTAGCTTATCTGTTATATTTACTTTATTTTATGCATTCCTGATAAATGCTACTTCTTAATCTTGTATCAAATGTGAATTTGTGATCAGTGTGAAAAATAGTGGAATAAGGCCCATCGGTCTGATAACACACATTTCTGTTTGTATATCTCTTTAGTCACTGAAGAGGTTCATGCAGACAGATAATTCCTTGAAGCATTGCATAACATAACAGTTAGCTTATGTACTCGCGGATAAGTAAAGCACAACTGCAAAAAAACATAGATCCTGATCTGCCATAGCATAATGTGCCAGCAGATCAGGGTCTGTATTGTTTGTTCTACTGATTATGCCTAACAAACTGCACAGACAGATCTGTCTGCACATTCTGCATTGCAGATCTGGGTCTGTGCAGTTTGCAGTTAGACTAGTCTTATAAGTGAGTACATATGGTATTTTTAAAATTCAGCCTTCATACATGTAGGCATTGGTGTAAGAGGAATTTGTGCAAGACTGATGAATTATAGTTACTAGATATATGAAGTAGCAGTAACCTGTGTATGCAACACAGTTGTCACAGACACAGCATTGGTGCAATATGTAGAATTATTCAATCCCATTTTTTGTGTGCATCTTTGTATTTACAGAGGACCTATTTTAAAATAGGGGAAATTAACAAATGGGGGGAAATTTTTATGGTTTCCTTAAGTCGCTATAAACTGTATCTTCAGTTTCATAGCATATTTTGCACTTGATTGTAATAAAATGTTATATTGATAGTTTTGTTCCACATACTGATAAGCTGAACAAATTAGAGGTCAAATACATGTATCATGTTTCTATAAGAGTTTTATACAAATATATTTTGCCAGTTACAGTTTATTTTCAAAATCAAATCTAATATCACCATTGTAGTAAGTATAAAATAATAAATATTTGTGGAAGTTAAATGAATGATTCATTACTTTGACAGTATTTGATTTGGGGTAGGGTTTCTCATGGGAAGAAGGTACACATTAGTGTTTGCTTTTAATGAGGAAAAGTATTTTGTTTTGATTTTCCTTGTTGACTGAAAAAAGTATTCAATTCGTTGTTGTGATTCATAAAGTGAATATTCTTATATGCCTACAAAAACTACGTTCTTTGAGATCATTTATAAACATTTAAAATATTTTATTAACTTTGGGATGTGGTACATAGCATATTGTTAAGAAGATCCCAATGTTCTTTTTTCAGGGGCAGCAACTAAGCTAATAGCAAATATAGGTATGATGGCTGTTTGACATCTAGGTATAAAATATTTTTAATTTTCTTAAGTTGTTTGTATATGGGGTTGGGGGAGCATCATGCATGCTTAGTACTCTGTTTCTTAATTGGGGGCTAAAGTTGTGTCACTTAAAACACTTTCAGACTGCGGGTGTTTTGATATGATCAGTGCCAAACATTTTTTTTTATAAATATATGGGATACGAAAGAGTTTATCTATGGAACTCTTTGACATTAAATGTAGTTCAGCTCCATCATTTTGGAGCACCTTAAAGGTCCCAAATATATGAAGCTTCCTAACTAGGAATAAAACATTCGATGAATTGGATAGGAGAAACACTGAACATATTTTTTCACAACTGCATTAGCTAAGTGAAACAAGGGTATCACTTTTCTTCCAACAGCATCGATGTTAAAGTTTTGTTTTAAAGTTGTTGAAGTTAGATGAAATGAGGATACAGGTGAGACACTGGGTTTCTTAGAAAATATTTACTGAATTATCTATTATACAGGTACCATTATTCCTGCCTTCATCTAGATACAATCCTCAATTTCACACTTTAAATTCACCAGTTATGTAAAATAATGATTGGTAATTATATCTAATTTGTTCGGCATCTAAAATATTTAGATAAATTTTATAATATGTAAAAGTCATTTCTTTACATTCTCAATGCCTCTAATAGTGAAGGTTTTAATATTGAAGGTTTTTCTGACTGGAGTACATTGAAAAGTTTTACAGAAAATGGTTTGCATACTAATACTAATGATATAATAATTAGTAATACATTGTGGGGCCCCAGGTGGCCAAGTGTTCAAAAGTGTTCACCTTTACTGATCACTACCCACTCTCATCTGTCTACTTGGCTTCAGTCTTGGGAAGAAAGTTTGCCAGTTGCTTTCTATGCATTGGTGGTTCTTTCCGGGGTTTTGCCAGGTTCTTCCTCCACCAGTTATGCTGGTCGCCAATTATAGCCTATCTTGCGCTGAGAAATTACATTAAACCTAAGAGCAACAACAATAGTACATGGCTAATATGCCTTTAAACTTTGTAACAATAATTTTAAAACGAAGAAATCAAAAATTACCAAAAACTTTTTGAGCTCTTTTGTATCTTTCTCTAACCCATTATTTCACTCACATTTATGTGTTAAGACACATTTCCCAATATGTATATTCGTTGTATGGATGGAAAGTTTGACATTGTTACTGCATGATTGTTGAATAGTTTCTTTATTAAATTACACAATGAAATTTGAGATTTTTTGCATTATAATATTTTGCTTAACTTGAAAAAGGTTTCTAACAGTAATGCCTGAAAGTATAAACATCATGTTTCAGAGTTATAATTAAACATCTTGGAGATAAAAAGTGGACTGTTTTCCTTTTATTTATTCATTTCACTTGGTTATAAGGATAAGTGAACTTGTTGTATGGTCCTTCTTTCGTATATTTTTCTGTCTGTGATGTATGTTTATCTGTGATGACACCAATATTTAACATCTTTTTTTTTTCACCGTAATGGTACCTTCCATTTTTTTATTGCCACTACTGAAATATGATTAACACATCAACATGTCCTTGTCTTACTATTTCAGTTATCCTAACGGGTGTAAATTAATTTCTGTCAGAGGAGCATCCAGTGCACAATTTGCTTTATAGAGGCCATGCCTTGCATTTGGCACAGCACATTTGTCTTTCTTTCCCAATACTTGATGCACATTTGTGGATAGGTCAAATTCATTTTCCATTTTTAAACTATCCACCACTTGCACCACACCATCCACAACATAAAGACATCTACCATCTTTATTTTGCATTGATACAAGCCTTTTGTTCTTAATCCATTCAGGCAACTAAGTACGAGTTCCCTCTGAGCTCATCTACTTCAGTTATTTTCAACCGAAATGCGTATTAAACTGGGTTGTAAAATCTTTATGTGCTTTGGCACTGGCACAGTGTAGTATTGAATTGTTGCAATTAATTTAGCTCACTAAAATAACAGAAGTGATCTATTTCAGAATTTATTCAACCAGTAAAAAATTATGTATGTGTACAAATTTTTATCTATATCTATATTTTTTGCAACTCCTGGTACATGATTTTATATAATTTTTGTAATTTTTATTTTTGACTAAATTGTACAGCTTATCTTTAGAAGGTGGCATAAGTGCATAGGGTCTGTTCTAAGATTTAAAGATTGCAAAATTGAGTAGGATCTATAAATAGATGTTCATGTTCGTCTTGACAGTTACAAATAATACAATTATTAGTAAACATGTTTGAGATTTAACCTTTTTCCCATTGGACAAATCAATGAGATATTATCTTAGAAGAATTAGATTCTTATTGGATGAGTTTGATCACATGAATATGTATTTTGAAACATTAGAATGAATAGTAAGATCTGTCACATGGAGGTATGTTGTGAAATATAGCTGTAATCGAAGGTCTGTATTGGGGGAGAACTGAGCAATCAGTATTCAATCCTATTGTAGAGTTATTCTTATTTCATGTGTTCCTGTTGCAGCATCAAGTAAGCAGATGTGTTTTATGAAGTACTTAAGTATTTGAGAGGAAAAACATTTGGTTGGACAGTTTAGTGGAAATAAATAGTGCCTATTTTAATATTATTCTGGAACAATTGTTAATTATTCAAATGAGTTCTGGACAGCACTATTTTGATGTCACAATTGATGGCAGACCAGGACACTTCCGGTTTTTAAAATTTATACGTAACTTTTCATTCTTTTGGACTTTCATAAATTTATCAGGATTATTTTTTATTCACTTCAAAATACTGTAAGTTCCTTTCACATTTTTATTTATAACTTTGATAGTTAAATTATTTGTTAGGTTTTACAAAACTTGTTGGTTTTGCATGTTTCTTAGTTTATGACCATAGAATCATAACAAAATAGTGTCTTTAAATACTTGAGCACAAAAACACACACACACACACACACACACACACACACACTATATATATATATATATATATATATATATATATATATATATATATATATTAATGTTGTGCGTTTTTTAATATTTTAAGTCACTTATTCTGTACACATACATCATTTAATGGTTGAACACATTCTGAAATAAGTCACTGTTTTATGTTGATTTTAGCAAAATTCTTTGGAATGGCTCTCGACTTTTTCTATATTTGTTTTTTAAATTCAAAAGTTTCGAGCTCTTTTATGTAGAACACGATATTTCACCTCTACTGACTTTTGAAGCATCTATCGTTTGATCTGTAAATCAATGTGTTACGTTTAGACCAAGCATCCGTAGTTATGAAGACTGTAAACAATACTAAATTATTTTGCTTGTAGGCTGCACGACATTGGTTATTTTGTACACTAAGCCACCTTGATACTTCTTGTCGTAGTCCGACTATTCTTGTATTGTTTTTGTTTTTTTTTTCATTTATGAAAGGATATCCTGTAGGGAGGGACTCTTCAAGATCCTAGCAAACATTAGTTGTCTACCCACCCTACTCAGTATTGTGAAGTCCTTTCACGAAAACATGAAGGGGATCGTTATGTACGATGGTTCTATATCGGAGGAATTAAGTGTCAGAAGTGGCGTGAAGCATGACTGTGCCCTTGCCCCACGCTGCTCGTTATCTTCTTTTCCATCCCTCTCAAGTGCGCTTTTGGATCAGCCACAGAAGGTATTTACCTTTACAATAGATCCGACGGGAAGCTTTTCAACCTTCCCAGACTTAGGGCGAGAACGAAAGTGCAAGTGAAATGCATTAGGGACTTCCTATCTGTAAACGACGAAGCAGTTGCAACCCACTCAAAGAAGGATCTTCAGCGACTCGTGGATCGTTTTACAGACGCATGTAGGCTCTTCGGGCTCACCATCAGCCTAAACAAGACGCAGGTGATGGGACAGGGTATGGATGATCCTCGATCAATCAGCATTCAGGACTTGAAGCTGCATTGTATACTTCGGGTCATTAATCACAATCTTTCCCTGGAGAGCTAAGTTAATGGGCACATCGGGAAGTCTGCCATCACACACTCTAGACTGAAAACACGAGTATGGGCCAATAGCAAGATGACGAAACACACCAAAGTCCAAGTACACAAAGTTTGTGTGGTATTCACAGTCCTATACGGGAGTGAATCTTGGACTTTGTATACAACAAGAAAGAAATCTTAATGCATATTGCATGCGCTGTCTCAGGTGCTTTCTTAACATTTCCTGTAGAGGCATAGTTCCCAACAGCACAGGACTTGACAAAACAGGAATCACAAATATCTACACCCTTCTAGGGCAAAGACGCTTGCGTTAGTTGGGCCACGTGTCCAAAATGGAAACGGTCGCATCCCAAAGGACCTCCTATAAGGGAAGCTGTAAACAGGGGAAAATACTAGTATAAGACCTCGTCTACGCTATAAAGATACATGCAAGCGTAAGGTACTTAGATCAGAAGAGGTTGCCTCGGATATGCGTGCGTGGCAACATGAGGTACAGCAGGGACTTGAAAAGTACGAAAGGAAACTTAGGCGGAAAGCAGTAGAAAAAAGGATCCACAGAAAGGACCAGCACAAAAGAAACAAACCAACTACAGATCACAAGTGCAACACGCGTGGCAGAGGGTGACACTCCCTCATCAGACTTTGTAGACACAATAGACATTGCCAAACAGATGTCAACATCCGGATCCATGGTCTTATGAGACTGACGGATGCAAGTCATTTGTCGTGTTTGGTATCTTGTATTTGAACTATTTCGGACGTTCAAACCAATAAGTCTTTATCTGGTTTTCTCTTGTGAAATCGTCTCAAACACCAAATCTTTGAACGAAACCTGTAA
>JAECUM010006929.1:0-31086 GCA_016617855.1 Megalonaias nervosa
TATTTACATGGCAGATAGCATCACAGCAAGGTGTTTCTGCACCGCGACATATATTTATTGCGTTTCAAAATGCTGTACGAGTAAACGAGCAAACACGTAATCACATGATATTTGACAAACTCGGTGTTTCTGAGATTTCATTAAGGATAAATGGACATCAAGAACCATCCGAGGATATTTTGTTAACTTTCGATCGAAATCATGTAGCACGTGCATATCATCGATTAATGACATTCATGGGTCGTGATCAAAATGTTGATACTGGTTTACAAATATCGCAGCTAGATTTTACATCGCTGTATCCGATTTATTACTTTTCACTAGAACATTTAGATTTAACCAGACAATCTGTTGTAGATATTCATCTTCGAGCTCGTGTGTCAACAGCAGCTATTGCTAATTACAGAGCAATTGCTGTTATACTCAGCGATAAATCTATGTTACTCGAGGGTGTTGGTGGACGAATGAGAGTTATTGATGCTCCAGTAGAAAATATGTAAAATATTTTCTAAACATGTAATTAGATCGTTCATAATAATTATAATGTCATATCATCACGTTAGTGTGAGTCTGACTCCTAGTCAGATTAAAAAGCTGCAATCAGCATCAAAAAATAACTGTGGAATAAAAATATCGCTAAAGCGAGAACAGATGACCGGTGCAGATAAACTATCGTTGACCGAGCGTCAGTTCAAAAACTTCAATGATGCTAAAAAATCAAATAAAGGCGTTAAACTTAATCTTTCTGCGGGCGCCATCAAAGACATCGTTAAGACGGGTGGTATATTTCCACTTCTTGCAGCAATACCAGCATTAATAGCCACTGCAGCCCCAGCTGTTGCAAAAGCAGCTGCATTAGGTGCCGTTGGAACTGCTGCTGGAATGGCATTAAAGAAAGCAACCGGACAGGGAATTATGCACGCAGAAAATTTAAAAAAAAGATCACGACAAAAGCAACACGGAAGACGTCTAAGAGCACCAAACGTACCACAGCCGGGCCGTCTCAGATTATCAGGCCCAGCATACGGTCGGGGTCTAAGATTGCCAGGGACCCCACACTGGTACGGAAAAAGCCTAAGATTACCAGGGACAGTTTACTAATAACACCCATGTCCAATTTTGATTTACTTAATGCTGCTAAAAAATTAAAAATAAAAAACTTCAGAGGTGTTTTTATACGCGATCAATTACCTACCGTTGCAATGCAACATGAAACCGGTATCATTAATCTCGATAAAAACTCTGGCCCAGGCACGCACTGGGTCGAATATGCAATTGATCCACGTGGAATTATTTATTTCGATTCGTATGGATTAGCACCACCAAAAGAATTTTTAGAGTATGTTACCGGCGATATTCCAATCTGGTATTCAACGCTACCAACACAAAAATAACTGATCCTCCAATATGCGGTCGTGAAACCCTCGTTGTGCTTGATGCTGTATCAAAATCAACAGCACCACCTCATAAAGTCGTACACGCGTTCACTACGCTACGTCATAATACTTAAACTGATATCAGTAAATATAATGGTAGATATTTACGGAAGATCATCAGGTAGAGCTCAGAAGATCGATTTATCTAAATATGCAACCATTGATCAGCTCAGAAATGAAATCGATGATTTATTAAATATAACAAGTGTGGATCAAAATGAAGTCGTCGTTTTTCAGGATAAACAAGGACGATTAAAAACGAGTAATATACAAATACCAGATGTTCTTGTACGAATTCCCACGCGGTTGTTAATAATGTCGTTACTTTCACTGATCATGGTAAAATACAGGATTCCGGTAACTCGGTTAATGATTATGTTAAGAAAACTGGTGATGTATTTACCGGTGATGTTATTATGTCAGGAAGAAAAATTACGTATCTTGGAGATCCAATCGCAGATACAGACGCAGCAACAAAAAATACGTCGATGATCAAGAATCCAAATACGTGTCAGTGCGCGGTGGTATAATGCGTGCATTTCTCGACATGAATAATAATGGTATTAATAATCTCAGAACACCAGAAACAGATTTCGACGCCGCAACGAAGAAACACGTCGACGATAAGGAAATTCCAATAACTACTTCATTAACGACTATCAATGATGGAATTGCTTCATTTAGAACTGAATATAATAATCACATACAAACATTTCTAAATTTTCGTAGAAATGTAAACAGATCTATTAATGACTTTTTTGGAACTCCACCAACTGTTATTATTAATCTCGCTGACATTAACGCAAGACTCAACGATATCATTAGTGGTATTCCTAACATTATTCAAAAAACTAATCTCGTTAAAATTCCTCACAAGCAGATCATTAACATGGTATATACAGTCGCATCAGGAAAAGCAACATGGACACCGGAAAATAACACTCTTAAACATACCGCAGAGGTCACTGGTGTATATAGATTATCTATATTTTGTGCTGAAAAATTTACTATATTTACCACATTTACATGGCGTCATTCAACCGATAGTTTTTCTGGAACTGTGTCTATAGTGTTAAACAAAGATGCTGAGGAAACGTTTATGCTAGTAGCGAATAATAAAAAGTTAACCACAGCAGATTATTGGTGGTGTATAGAATTCATAGCTGAAACTCCTCAATTAGTTACCTAGATAAATATAATGAATCAAGAATCATTTATCGACGTTCAACATCACAGATACGCTCAAGTATGTGAGTGTCAAACTAAACTAAAAAATATCATCGACGATTACACGATAAAGGTAAAAAAATATCGTCGTTGTATGGTCGTTATTGATATAATGGTATACTCGGTTTCTGCTGTTATTGCTGGAACTGGATTATTACAATCAACAATAACGATGACAGTGCCTGCAGTTGTAACAATTATAGTTTCAACGGCAACAACATGTGCAGGTATTTTCAGTATTATCTCTAAAAAATATCTACGTGTACGAATGATAAACTAAACGAGTACGTGATGAAATTGCACACAGCAACAGCCGCATACACTAAATTATGCTCGTATATTTCAGCATATCTCAGTGATGGTAAAATATCTGATGAGGAGTTCGTAACGATAATGAAAACCTACGATGAAGCATTCACAGTGGAACGCGATGCGTTCTCTAGTGACGGAAAGATGGAGAATTAAATAATAACGATAATAATAATGTCAGAGTCGCAATTACTTCAGCAGATCGTGGCTAATACAACGCCGTCAAAAACTACTATGATATCATTAAGTTCAACCAATCCTGAATTAAGTGTTAATTTTCCGACTGCAATTCCAGCGAAGGAAATAGCATTAGCGCAATTACGAGTTTATTATAGTTGGCCTAATATTAGATCAAAACCGTTTGGTGGACAACCAGCAAATAATTCATTGGTATTTGCGAATAAAAATAAACCGGATAGAACACCTGATTGGCAAGTTGTTGGAATTTCAACGGGCAGTTATCAAATAGAACAGATTAATGATGAATTCCAACGCAGAATTAAATCTATCACGGGGAAAGAATCTAAAATAGCGATTACTGTTTATGAACCAACACTATCGGCGGCGATTGAAATAAATTCCCCTGATTACCTCGTAGATATTTATCAGAGTTCGATTAGATCCGTGTTAGGATGGCCTGATGTCGCACCTGTTTATAATGGAGTTTCAGAACCAACTAAAAATGAGTTTAAAACGAGTGAAGAAAAATTCATTAAAAAACCAGAATATCGAGAAAAATATCCATGGAATCGTATATTATTTGAATCTGATTCAAATAATAATATATACTACTTTATCGATTTTGACGGTAAAAGAATTCCCAAGATGACTAGATCAGTATTTAATATTATCATTACACCAGAAGGGAGGCAACGAGATATTATTGATGAAAATTTTTTTAAGGATTTTTTAAATACTCTTAAACCTGAATACGATAAAACGTTTAATGATTTAAGAAATTTACTTATTTCATTATCACAACATTATAATGAAAGTGTAAAGCAGCAAATAATCGAGTCAATAAAACACTTGAATGGGATCTTATTCGATTTATACATCGTCAATCGAAGTATTATAAACACTACGACTAAAATCGATAGTATGTACACAAGTCCAACATTAATACAATTATTTCTTAATCATTATAAAATAACAGAAAAAGATTTACAAACATTTGTTATACCAGATTTAAATATCGCTGAAATGAAGAAATCATTAAATGATCTTATTGAAGAATATTATCCGGGAGTAATTGAATCGTGGAAACAAATAACCCCACCACCGGCTATACTAAAACACAATAACAATCCCTTTGGTGCCGGTAGACATATATCACCAGGCATTGTAAGCATAACATCAGTTATTGCAATCAATCTGGTATGTGATGTTATTGAAGGTAACTATCAGGTAGATCTTTCTAAATCTAGCCAAGCTCAGCAAGGGTACATATTATTCAGTTTTAGCCCGTTAGTCCCACCAGGGTGGTTAATCGTAATTGAACCAATTAATCCCGTTTACCTGCGAGTTCATAATCCATTTCTGACAAGAATACACTTTAAACTCACTGACAATGCAGGAAACATTTTGGACACGAGGAACGAATCTCTTAATATAAACCTGTATGTACGCTCATAGAGCGTTTTTATTATAACAAAAAAAAATATCCGGATGTTTATTCTTTTGTTTACATAAAATCCGTACACAATGAAATCTAGAAAGCTGTGGCTGCATATTGATTATTCCATAACAGCTGTGCGTAAAGTTATTTTAAGAACCGCTATATAACTAAATCAATATCCGCTGTTACGGCCCACGCATAGACTCGGTGTTATACAGAATTATATATATTTTGGAAACTAGAAATATAAAATCTCATTTTAGACAGAAAAATGTGGTTTTTGTTAAGAATATTGTAGTTTTTAGGAATAACGATATGACTGACATAGTGTTAAGGTTATTGATAAACACATACTAACTTTTTCAATATGTATTTATAACAAGGTCCGATAGCTCAGTTGATCGCGTGTAGAAACTCTCATCCGGAGGGTCATGGTTCGAAACCCAAGAAGGATAAATTATCTGCGGGGGGCGATTTTATGCCAAAATTTATAATTTATTGGGGGCTCCAGCCACCCCCGTCTTCAGAGTACACCAATCCACTACGTCAACACGTGGTGGATTCACTTTTGTGAATAACCCATTGGTTGATCGTTATGGGTTGGTGTGCTAGCGTGAAGACGGCATTTTTCATCATCTCATCATCATATCATCTCATCATCATATCATCTCATCAAAATATACAGCGGGGGGTGATATGAGGTCGTGACCTTGTGACTTCACTAAAGGGGTACCCCACACAGGGGCCATTCCAAAAGACACAATCGCAAACTAAAAATAAACCTAATGAGATTCCAGGTCACAAAGACCAATCAGCCTTTGAGTTCTTAGAGTTTCGGTTACGGATATCTAGGAATTCTTGTAAGGCAACAATAAACAGAATCTGATTGGTCACAAAATAAGACCTACACGTACAGACAACCCTCTGAGCCTCTAAAGTTTCGGTTACGGATATTTAGGGGTCTCTTGGGGAGTAAATGTCTAAACAAAGATTCGGAACCTCATTAGGTTTATCTGATACAACTATGGAATGGTAGACCGAATGTCACCCCGCGCTGTATATTTTTGTTTATTTTTATATTAAATATAAAAATAAATATATATAATGAACCAAGAAAACATCAATGATATTATCTGTGCTATTAAAACACTAAAACATAACGGAATAAAAATATCTGATAATCTCGACCCTCAGAAAATCATGTGCGATTTTGAATTACTGCAACAGAGAAAATTTGATAATAAATATACATTATCTTCAAACTACAGATTCATAAAATTAATTTATCAATCCATGCTTGAATCACTAGCCATGGTAAACGACAATCAGGTAAAGCTATTTGCACCTCTTGCACGTTCTATCGAAAATATTAAATCCGAACTGTCTCACGAGTACGAAAGAAAAAAGATTGTGGATAATCGTGTAATGCAATTAAGAAAGATTATGCTATCTGATTCTGTAAAAAATGATAATGACGCTGAGAGCGATGAAGGTGAACCCCTGACAGAGTCAGTGACTGTAATTATGGCTAAACAAAATCCTTGGAAAAATTGACAGAGTCGAACTATTTGTTTTTGTAAGAATAGAGAGTTAGATATATTCAAATACTATTCGCTGATCGTATATTTTCGAAAATGCAGATCTAGTAATATTCTCTGCAACGAATTTTACTGAAGGTGGTACTATGTCAAAATATTTGGCAGCAGAATTAATTGACTTGAACACAATTTCTTCACCATCTACATTTACAGATTTAACAGATCTTGCAAATCGTGCGCCACCAGTGTTTCCGGATTTACAATTTTGACTCTGTGTAGTAATTCGTAGATTTCCAAGTGAGTTATCAAGCTTATTGCCGTTGATGTGGTCAACCACATATCCATCTTTGATTATTCCAAAAAAACACTCGTATGTAAATCTATGTGAGTAATAATTTTTATTTCCTTTGGTATTAAACGCAATATAACCAGTATTGGTAACACTACCTACTGGTTTTTTCAATCTGCAGTTTCTAATCACGCCATCACGAGATGCTTCATAATTAGTAAGGATTGGATGTGACACAAACTCATTTTGTTCCATTTATATATAATACTATTTGTTTAAATCATTATTTTTTTGAAAATCTAGCCAAATAATCTTCTTCGGTTTTTATAGGAGAGTCAGCGTTATTTTTTTTGTCATAATATCGTTTTAGTTCTCTGTATTTTTTACCACCGCATTGCGCACACAATTGAGTTCTTCCTCGCACTCCAGCATTACACACAATACACGGTTTTGGTCCTAGACTTCCATTTCTGACACATTGCATATGATAACTACAATATTCATTCACGCATGATTTATTACAAGTAGAAGTATATCCAATTTTGAGCCAAGCACATTTGTTTTGTGTTTCAATCATATACAAAAGATTAATGTTCAATTAAATATATACTTGCCCTAATTATAATATGGAGGAATTATCCGTTATTGAACCTTCCCCTGCTAGATTTGACCTTGACAGACTATCAGAATATAAACTCAGTACTTCGATGCAGGATCTGGCATTAATGGTAACCGAATGTATTCGTGAAGCAAAAAAGGAATTTCGTGACGATGGTGCTGCTCATGCATGGTCAACATTCAGAGTTGGAAATGTTACTAATACGATGAATGATAAACGAGGAAAAGTAATTATTAATCACCTTGATAATCAAAAATATTTTATTTTAATAAAATTTATTGTAAATACAGAAGAAGATATTTGGATTATTCGTGATAAGCGTGATCCAGTTCGTGTGCAGTCCGGGGGTAATATTGTTTTCTTAAACAATAAATCTAAGCCCGGAATACTTACTGGCATTGATAAACCCTACTATATACAGAGTTATCCAGCAACTGCAGTTGTATATGGAATATTTCCGCTGAATAATAAACCTAATGTTGCGGATCTGAAACCGATGAAAATATCAAGAATAAACTGCGTAGCTGAACGAGTTACAGAACATTTTACAAATGCGATACGTGGTAATGGCTTAACTGATTTAAGACGTAAAAAAATAAACACATGGGCAGAGTCCGTTAAAGATGCTGGTGCATCTATTAAGGATGTTGCTGAACTAGAAAAGTTATTAAGATTTCCAATAACAGTAAAAACACTAACCGGAGAGATATTATACGAACCAAAATATATAAAAAATGGAAACCCTATAACAATCGTTGATCATAATGCACATGCATGGACCTCAGCAGTAACAATATTTCCACGAGATAGAAAAGTTAAGTTTTATGACGGTGATATATTTGATTTTATTAAAAATATCAGCAAAAGCGACCCTGTGTCTGTTTGGTTATTTCAGAGTTCGGAATATGATCATTACGATCAGTTTGTACGGCCTAATGGTGATATTTATCGTACAGAATCTCTTCATGAAGAAATGGAACATCTTGCATTGAAATATACCTCTGATGATGTCATAGTTGGACAATTACTGAATAACTGCTTTACCGTACCATCGGTTGCTGCCCATTTCGCTCAGGAGAAAAATTCATGGAAAACGACACGATCGGAATTCCTTGAAGATGTCAAGAAAAGCTGTATAGAATATGGTCACGGTGGGTTATGGAACACCAAATATAACCATAGTGATGTTATCTCAGTTGATATGGCTGCATGTTATCCTGGAAGTTTTCTTGGATATGGAGTATGTTCTAAGTACTTTAAGAGATTCGGACATCCTACACATGACATGACCAGGGTTGCGATAAACGGACATTTACCAGATTTTGACTTAACTGGATTTGCTCATGTAGAATTATTCGAATTTGCAGAAAATCTCCATCCGATTACTTATGCTTGGTTTGGAAGACATTTTTCAGAAAAATATTGGGTTCCAATAGCACTATTGCGATATATGCTTGATGTTGGATTTTTAATATCGTTGAGAGTAACTGAAGCGATTATATCGTATAGTTCACAGAAACAAGTTTGGTTACCAGAACCAAATAGATTTAATATCGATGATACCAGAAAAGAATTCCCTGATATTGATGAAGATCATATTATTAAAATAAATAAATGCAGGAATGAATACGATGAGAAATTTACAAAAGATCTCGATAGAAAGATAATCGGTAAATTTACTCAAGGTGGTTCATACGATTATAAACGACATTGTACAAGATTGATTATGGACGACGCTGAACTAGATTTTATAATCGCTGATACAACGGAGAAAAATACGTTTATAAACAGATGTAATGCTTATTTATCAGATGGAGCGAAACTAGGTACCATTGTGAGCTACCTTGATGGCGAGTCACCGCAGTTTACTCATTTAAGATCTTCGATGTTGGCTTATGTTTCGATAAACCTACTATCGATGATAAATAAATTTCCTCATCACGCTGTCAGAGTCGCTACGGATTCATTTTATGTACATAAAAAATATAAAGATTTATTAAAACTCGGTAATGGTGAATAGGGGACATGGAGAATAAAACAAGAAAATATATTTAGTTATTCTGAATCTGCAGATGTTGAAATTGTGGAGATATATTACAGAAATAATAATCAAACATCAAAGTCATCTGCACCATCTATGTACGATCCTGTATCTAGACATAAGACTGTTTATCTTAATGGGTGTGGAGGGTCAGGTAAAACAACTCGTGTAATTAATTTATTTATAAATAATAGTTTAGATATAATTGTTTTGACACCTACACATAAACTTGCTAGAGAAATAAAAGAACGAGGAGTAAAATCGTGTACATATCACAGTTTCTTTAGATGGTGCGGAGACACGTGGACTCCATCGCGGATGGATGAAAAATATGTACCTAAATATATTATATGGGACGAGATATGCACGGTGTCGTTAGAAACACTAAAAACATTTCTTGATTGGTTGTTATTGAAGAATACTGCTGTGATTATGTGCGGCGATCATGGTCAACCACCACCCTTTGTTGGAGAGTCTCCACATGAACGGCTAAAGAATAACGTAAATTATGATGAAGAAATACATGATGACCATAGAGCTATCGATGAACCGCTGAAGGAATTTAAAAAATTAATCAGACTTCAGCCAGACAGAGTACAATGTGAGATAATGCGAGGAGTAATTCCAGAGACTTCTATGAATGAATTTTTGACTTTATGGAATCCCGCTGATTTAATAGTCGCGAGTAGAAAGATAGTTCGTGATGAACTACAGGATAAATTATTTTTGTTACATAAAGAAAAGTTTTCAGATCTGCCTGTACCTTTGTGTTATCGCCCAGCAGATACTCGACGACAGAATATTGAAGTTGAAATACCAGGTGCCTTGGTTCCACCAAGGGTACAGAATCTTGTATTGAATGACATTGTTTTGGTTGCCTGTGATGTTATTGAGAGCGCATTGAACATGGAAAAATCACCGTGGACGTTAGGATACGCTATAACGATTCACTCGTCACAGGGATTAACTATCTCTGATACAAATATCTGGATTGTAGATGATCGTATCGAATGGTCGAATTTAGTCTATCTCGCCGTATCTCGAGTCAGGAGAATATCTCAACTACATAGGGTTATTATGAATTTTATAGAAAATAATGATCAAACTGTTAATAATGACGTAATAAGAAAAAACTATCTGGTTATAAGCAGTTTGACAAAAAAAATAATCGTGATTTTGATATTGATGTTGAATTTATTATAAAACTAAAACAACTACAGAATAATAATTGCGCAAGTTGCAACTGTAAGATGCTATGGCAGTATTCGAATCCAAGACAATTTACTGTAGACAGAATTAATAGTGATCTTGGTCATACACGTGAAAATGTAATGCTGGCTTGTCTTGATTGTAATCGACGTCGAGGTTCTGGACGTTTATAAAATTGAGCTTGGTGGTAATTGCGTATCCTCAGGAATTATTTGCAATTGTTCACGTACAAATCCGTGTTGAGGGGCTGTAGAATCTAGTCTGTATATTGGAGGTCTACCAGTGGATCTAACCACGCTAGAAATTTTATGTGTAGTCACGC
The DNA here is from genome assembly GCA_016617855.1 of Megalonaias nervosa. Taxonomy (NCBI): domain Eukaryota; kingdom Metazoa; phylum Mollusca; class Bivalvia; order Unionida; family Unionidae; genus Megalonaias; species Megalonaias nervosa. The sequence goes on from JAECUM010006929.1 coordinate 10,609, forward strand.
TCCAGATAGGATCGGTTGCTCTTTTTTACCACCTTCAAGTTCGCCAGGTTCATATAAATATCTAACTGTAACATTACCTAATACTGGTTGAGGTTGTTGTCCGTTATAGCTACGGGGTATATATTTTTTTTTTGATCGCATTAGAAGGTTTCATGGAAGTTGCACGAGTAATTTCATTATTCAACGCAGCTATCACACTCGGTAATCTTGCAACCCATTCACGAGATCTATCCTTGAGGTCATTAGATATTTCCTTTGCATATTGGTATCCAAATAACCGCTCAGCAAGTGTTCTATTAAATCGTTCAACGATTGCCTGATCACGATGAATTTCAGTATGTCCTCGTCTGATTTTAACGTTGTGCTTGTTCATCAACGCTGATACTACTCCAAGAAATTCTTTACCGGGATCAACTTGTAATAACCGTGGCCATCGTAGACCACCACGTTGATAAATGCGCTCAAACGCAGATGCAACTTCAGATGTTGTCTTTGTTGATAATGGCTCCGCTTCTTTATATCTACTCGCAACGTCAACGACAGTTAACGCGTATTTGTACGTGCGTGATTTTCGTCCACGTGTTTTAATGGTATCGTGTGGTAAAAACAAAATATCCGCTTGATGAACTTCATTAGGGACACTAACATCAAAATGCGCATAATGAATTCTTTTAGGTGGACTTAGGAAGATTTGCCATATTGCCTGTCGTGCTAACCATGATGCAGCGACATCATGTGAAACTTTTGCTGCTTCGGCGAGTTTACTAATCGCTGCTTTACCTCTCCAAAATCCTCTCGGGGAATAATAAACTGATTCCATTATGATAGTTATATAATTAATTACCAGCCCCTAACACTAGTTTACTTTTCATAGCAGTTTTTACTAGAAAACTAGCTAATTTTTCTCTGAGAGATTTATTAGGTATAGAATTTAACGCGTGAATCAATTTTACATCTGCGAGATGTCGGTGTTGCAAATCCTTACTTTTATACGCGACATCATGAATGTGACATGCTTGATCAATCTTATTTACTGGATACTCTCCGGGTCTTGGTTGATCTTGATCATCGAGTCTGATATCGAGACGAGTTCCTGGGCCACAATAATTATATCCGGGTAAATGTTTCTCACCAAGGTATTTAGCCCACGGAGTTCCTGGTAATTTTCCTAACGAAGCAGCGATATCACCCCCACCTGTTTTTATTCCTGACTTAGTCATGGAGACAAATTTATATTTCTTGGTACCACATTTCACACACTTGCCTGTAAGTGCACGTCTTTTATTTTTTGTTGTTACTGTCGTTAATTCAGTAGTATCGGTAGGTGCTCTGCATCAAACACAATATAGACTCATATTATTTATTATATGGATATAATTGACTTTTCTGCGACACGAAAACAAAAACAAGAACCAGTAAAGCACCATCCAGCGCTTCCGAATTCTATCAGAATGATTATAATAGGCCCATCTGGAAGTGGGAAGACGCAATTACTGCTTAATCTAATAATGCGATGGCTGAAGTGGGATAAATTATATTTAGTTGCGCCATCTGTAGATGATCAGCGATGTTACGAAGTGCTTAAAGATTTTAATGAAAATGCAAAATCGTTACATGAAGACAATATCATAGACTTTATTACTGATATTGATGAAGCACCATCCGTAGATGATCTGGATGTATTCATTAATAATTTAGTAGTGTATGATGATGTTATGCTGGACAAACAATCAAATCCAGCTAGAATATTTTCACGAGGTAGACATAAAAATACAGACGTGATTTATGTTACACAGAGATATACACAAATTCCAAAAGTAATCAGAGACAAATGTAACATTTTAGTTGTGTTCAACGGAGTAGATAATCATACGCTGCAGAATATTTATTATACTTGGTGTTCAGGCGACATGGATATGAATAAATTTAAAAATTTCTTTTCAAAAGCACAAGCTGCTCCATTTGGTTTTGTAACGATAAATTTACACGATCCTAGGTCAAGATATCGCAACGGACTTGATACAATTTTTGGATAAAAATCATAGCAGCAGAGAGGGTGAAGGACATACGCGTAGTGACCATATTGTGAAAAAATCTGGTCAATTAAAGAAGTTTTCATTATTAAGGCAAAAACTTCTTTTTTCAGCCTTCGTAGGAACCCTTAATTTTCAAAAATAAGGTCTCTACAAAGTTGTAGGGTTCACCCTCTCTGCTGCTACACTGACTGACTTGGTTCATCCACAAGGTTATTATACTTGTGACACTTGCAATTTTTTTTTACATCTCTACAGAGAGTGGTTGGCAAAAATGTAATGTACTTTAATGTAAGTTAATTTAGATTAACTGTTGTTTCAAACCTTCAAACTGAAGTGTGTGTGTGTGTGTGTGTGTGTGTGTGTGTGTGTGTGTGTGTGTGTGTGTGTGTGTATGATAAACATAGAGTAAGAAAGAAAGAGAATCGTCATTATTGTTATTATTATTAATTTTCGTGATGTATGAGAGATGTGTGACATGGAATTGGCGCTAAGGACCCTAACAGGAGTCCTCTGTTAAATACGGTCAATATTTCCTTGATTCAATTCGTAATATGTCTGTTTGTTTTTCTTTTGTAAAAGGACAGGCAATTAAGTAATGTCCTGACACAAATAGAAACATCTTACGCGGCTGCCTTTTTCCCCCCAAATTAGCAAAATTTTGATCTTTTAAAATAATACTAGCACTTCATTATTCTGACGATGTGTATTTGAGATATCGGTCAAAATATGTAATATATACCAGCTTTTTCTGATTATATTGCAGACAGAATAATGCATTTTGGAATCATGCTGAAGACTTTTTTATACTGGAAATATCTGAGCTTGTTCCATTGATGTATCTGAAAGCAGTAACATTAGGTAACGGCACGGTGTGTGTGATGTCCACTCGTAACATAAATTTACCGAATAGATGATTAGAAATATTTTCTTCTGCTTCTTCTTCTTTTTCTCATTATTATTATTATTATTATTATTATTATTATTATTATTATTATTATTATAACTGTTATTATTAGATCATGATGAGAGTGATTGATATTATAAGACAGCGGTATCTTAAAGATGGAAAAGATATCATTAGATACCAGTCCCCACCTCCTCTCTCTCTCTCTACTACTACTACTACTACTACTACTAATACTACTACTACTGCTACTACTGCTACTACTGTCTGTGTGTGATAAATATAGAGTAAGAAAGAATAAATCTGTAATAAATTTGGAGTATGCGCATTTGTTTATAGCTCTCTATTGAAGGATTTCTTAGTTTTTTGTGATTACTTGTTTGATTATGGGAGGTCGGCGCTGGGGATATAGTCCTCAGACCGAACAATGAACTAATTACTAAGAGATAAACGTCACGGAGTGAAGTGTTAGTGAGACTTCAAGATGCCAAGGTTTACTTTTGGTGAATTAAGGTCAGAGCCGCATGAGTGGGACACTCATGCGGCTCTGACCTTAATTCACCAAAAGTAAACCTCGCTCAGTAGTCCCTATTAAAATATAATTGTGTAAATTGATTGTGTGACTCCAGGCGCAGTATTTATGACTGGAGACTGGTAAATTATACAATGGAATAAACGAGAAGGGACTGTTCCCTTGTTGGCAGGCGCCGTTTATTGTTGCTGTGGCGGTAAATATGGTGTAGAGTTACAGGCGAAATGTATCTTTAAATCATGATTTGACTGACCTAAAGTGGCATAGTAACGACGGTCCCCTGTATTAGTTGGATGAGTTGTATAGTTGCACGGCGTGAAATACTGGCGGTAGTAGTAAGGGAATATGTGCTTTCTGGCTAAAGGACCCTATTTCATACTGGGGACCAAGTGATTTCCAGTGATAGAACATTTATTTTTACATTCCGAGGCTTCTATGTTTAATTTTGACTCAGAGACCACATTTTAGACTAGGGACTAGGTGATAGCCAGTGATAGAACAGTTATTTTTACATTCTAAGGTTTCTATCTTTGATTAGATTTCTGGCTCAAGGACCCTATTTCATACTAGGGACCAGGTGATAGCCAGTGATAGAACATTTATTTTGGCTTGGAGACCACATTTTAGATCACGGTTAGGTTATGACCAATGATAGAACAGCTATATTTCGAGGTTTCTATCATTGGTCGGCATATTCTTAAGTTTTTTTTGGTTGTATTATTTATAAAGTTTAGATAAAAGTTCATACCCTATCATTGCCGTATTTTTTGTCATAATTATTTTCATACCTGCTAACTCTCATTGGTAAGATATCTGTTAACATACTGTCAATAATACGAAACTCGCGTTTTAAATCGAGCATATCATATTTTATGCCTCTCAAATAAGATCGTATCTGATCAAGTAATTTTTTGAAAGTAATACTAGCTATCTTACAAGCATTTATTTTCGTCTCAAGCCTGGGTTCAATCTTCTTACATGCTGTTGAAAGAGAGACGCCGATACCAGATATAATTAATAAAAAAGGATTTAATGATATCCCACTTGAAATTATGCCAGTGGTAGTCATTAGCAGTGGCAAATATGATATTACTCGAAGCATTATGTTGTTATACCTGTAACATTGTTTCACACACCAAAGGTTTTATGATAAAATTTGTAATATTGCATTAGTGCGTCAACATCCTGTTTTGGAATTTCTTCTGAAATATGATTGAAATCGACGATCTGCTTTTTCATCATACAATATTTTATACACAAACAAAGGTTCTGGTACCAACAATCGAATCGAGAAACTCACGAAATTTATTATTTTTAGGATCGGCTATAAAATTTTTGTATTTGTCATAAGCATCTGACGAAGTATCATCGTATCATTTATATGTTAGTACCTCATTTTTCTTTAACCAAGCATATGAATCAAACGTGTCTGATACTTCACTCTCACACAAATCTGTTCTATTCACCAAATTACTGTAATCGCTTTCTGTTTCATCAATATACCCTAATACTAAACTCAACTGATCTAACGTGAAATTTTTGAGAACAAGATGTTGTCTGATAATTGTATATGCGACCACGAACTTTGCTAGCATTAGTTTTTGGAGCGTTTCTTTTTGTAAGGTCATCAAACCTGAAATTTCAATGGGAGTAGTACTTACAAGAAAGAATATTCGACTCGATAATATTCTGTATGGTTCTGTAAATATTTTCTCAATTTCACTGTAATAATTTCGCAATGATAATTTTCTAGAGAGTTGGATTGATGGAAATGGAATATCGTCTGCCTCACCTATGTCGTAATAAGAATCAGACTTTATTTCCAACTTTGGTTGTCGGACTTCGCCAAAAAAACTTTCTTTTGCTCATCATCACGAAGATAACTAATTTCATTGTCAAAAATCTTTGATTAGTTTTAGAGACCTGCCAACAATAATCGGATCAAATTCTGGGTCTTTTTTTACGTATCATTGGCAAAATTGCGTTTGCGTACACTTTAATAATTAACTCCGCGTCTGGTGCCATAGTAACGATTTAAATTATGGTTTCTTTGTCGTGGTAGTACATGACAAGATACTTAAAAATTTCTCGTTTTAAAAAAACTATTATATAACTTCCTGTTTCTTCTTACTTCCATTATTCTAGATTCTGATAGTTTGTCGAGACGATTGTGATTTTCGTTTATTCGTCCTCCTTACCCCGTCTTTCCGCCATGTGCGTGTGTCATTAATAAGCCTGATTGTATTTTCAAATTTATGTTTTTGAAATCAAGCTCAAGCAATATTTTTTTAAACAGAATTTCAACTTGTTTTTGTTCTAGGCAATCGTCAGGATGACAGTATCTGCTTATAATATCAAAATTTTCTATTGCCTTTTTTAGTTGTGGTCCTCGCATATACATAACAAGAATAAAAATTTTGTCTTCTTCTGACAATGGAGAGTTTATCATTGGAATTGAAAAATTTTTTCTGGTATTTATTGCACGTGCTGCTAGTGATGCGTCCCCAACATTTCTGGTGGGGTTAAAAATATTATCATAAAATTCTCTCGCAACAGTTATAATTGGTGGTTCTGACATTATTTTATAGCAATAGATTAAATTTGATCATCGAGTGTGTATATTTGAAATGCTGTCAGTCATGGAAACGGATGCTCAGCAGCGGCAACATACAATAAACAATACAAGTACTTGCTAACAGTTTTTTTCTATCGGGATTGTAAAATATTGTGTTGTTGAGATATACGTGTTATTTGTATTATATAATGTTGCCCAATTAATATCATCATTTGATCCTTCAAACTGCCAATTATAAATTCGACCAACACTAGAGTTTAATCGACCGCGCAAATGAAATTGCCAAATAGCAACTGCAGTGGGACATTTGATTTTAATCCAAAAATTTCCAACTTCTCCGTTGGTCGTCCACTCATGTCTATCAGAGAAAGCATAATAAGGATAATTTTCAGGATAAAACGATGATGCGCTTACCTCAAACCCAACTCGATTGTCAGTTGCCTTGTAAAGTGTTGGAATATATCCAACATTGTTTTTAATTCGTTTTATACCACTACTAGATACACTGTCAACATACCCTTTTCTTGTCAGATCATTAGGATTAACTGGAACATATGCCGTCGTTATTTTATTATTTCTCATGTTTATATTACCTGTCATTGGTCCACCTGATTTTTTTAGGTAAGAATGAAGTTATTCTTTTAACTGGCCATAACTAATAGCGTCTGAGTCGGACGGTGGTGTCGGTAATCCAGTTATTTTTTAAATTTGACATAGACAGGTTACCTGTCATTGTGTCGCCGGCCTTGTTAAGTTTACTGTCGTCAACTGATTTTAGTTGCGCATAACTTACCGCTTGCGTATTATCTGCATTTGCTGGTGGGTATGAAGTTTCCAACCCAATAATTTTTTTACCTGACTTATTAATACTACCTGTAAGTATCCCACCTGTTTTGTCAAGCTTGTTGCCGTCTACATACTTCAACTGTAAATAACTTACCGCTTGAGTTTGATTTAAGTTTGCCGGTGGATACCCGGTCTCCAAATTTATTATTTTTTCCCCTGACATATCTAAGTTACCGCTTAAAGTTCCTCCTGTCAGCGACAACTTGCTGTCGTCGACAGATTTTAGTTGTGCATCACTAGCAGCTTGTGTATTAGCGACATTTATTGGTGGATACGCTGTTTCTAAACCTAATACTCGTTGATTTGACATGAGCAAATTGCCTTTCATTGTGTCACCAGTTTTCTTTAAGTAGCTTGATAAATCAATACTGCCGTCTGTACTAACAGCAGCAGTTGACGAATCTCCTAATATTGTTCCAAATTTTGTATAATAGCTCATTATTTGTTGTATTGTTTGACAATTTTATGTCAACTTACTTTATAACAATGGCAAAGCCATCGTCGATATTACATTTTGATACAGAACGGATAATCAAACACCAACATAACAATGAACTTCCAGATTGCCACTACATCATCGTTCGTCGTACAGGGTCTGGTAAAACAAATCTATTATTAAATCTTTTACTCAACAACATCTTCAACTACGATCGGGTATATATTTACACAGTTAACCCGCAACAGGATAAATGCGAATTATTGAGCGATTATAACAGCAAACTTCGTGATGAGCTTAATGCTGGTGATGATATATTTATTATCGAACAACCAGAAGAATTAATTCCAGTAAATGAACTTGATTCGTCTGAACATGAAATAGTTGTGTTTGACGATATTCCGCTAAACAATGAAGAGATGAATAAAATAAGATCGTACTTTTCATTATCACGTAATAAAAGATGTAATTCTGTTTACCTTGCTCAAGGTTTTTACAACGTTGACAGATTGATCAGGAGAAATACAAGATGTTTTATACAATTTACCGGACTAGAAGATGTTGACGTAAGAAATATTGCAAACGAGCAGTGCGGTGACGTAACAAAAGATACATTTATTGAATTATATCATAAGGCAACCAAAGACAAATACAACTTTTTCTTATTTGATAAACTCGCACGTATCCAGCTAAGATGTTTCGTTGTTGCATTGACACATTTCTCTAGGTGAATTTTATAGCAAACATATATAAAATAATAATGGACGAGCGTCAGCAAAAAATCGAATTACTAAAGAAATTTGTTGAAACTCGAGCTGCTTTAAGAAAAAAGTAGAAGAAGCTCGCCAAGGGCAAGCTAAAGCAGAAGAAGCAGCCGCTAGTTTTCTCAAACCTGTTACTGAAACGCTAATTGGCAAACAGCCAGAAGTGTCAACAGTATCTGCAGAAGAACTAAAAAGAATATAAGAAAAAGGCTTGTTAGGTTTATTCGGAGAAAAACCAAAAGAAGAAACCAGAAAAATTGTAACTGAACTTGTGAGACATATTGCTGATCCCGCTGCACGACAGGTTGAATTTGATAGGTTAATGAACAATCCTCTTGCGCTTCAGCATGCGATAGCAAGAATGACATTTAATCCAGCTGAGTTAAAGAAGATGATAGAAGATGTGTCAGAGCAACAAAAAATGATAAAAGAAAGTATGATAAAAATAATGCCTATTAAAGAAAGTATAAGATTTTACAGAAAACAAGCTAGGGGGAAATAATAGATTATACTGAGCATAATGAATTTATTGAACAATATTTGTTAAAAGAAAATCTAAACGATCTTAACAACATTAGAAAATGGTTAGGAGATGATTACAAAAAACTGGTAGCTATTTTAGAAAAAGTATACAATAATATTTTGAAAGCTGATGAAGAAATTAAAAATGCTAAAGAAGAAGAAGAAATAATACCTCTGTTAGCTAAAATTTGGTATTAATCCACCAGCTGCAGCAGCGGATGCAAATGCTGTGAGAGTCTCGCTGACACAAGCTTGTAATAATCTTAGTATAACACCGCCAGATGCAGCCGCAGATGCAGTAGCTATGTTGGATTTAATAAACAGAGTTATTAGTACACGTAACAGAAGATATAACGAAGGATATGTCAAACGAAAAGCATCTGCTGCAGAATCTCGCCAAATAACAATGATGCTTCCGTTAAGCATAATATTTGGATTTTGCCGTGATTGCAACAAAGTGTTTCGCAGACTAAAACACACGCTTATTTTAGAAAGAGCAGGTAAAAATGATTGCATAATGCACGCTGATGGAGTGGCTGAAGGTCAGTTTGCTATTACAAGATTGGCTTTGTGGATGCCACGTGTTGTTCCGTCTGTAGCTAAAATGACGGAACTCGAATCAATATTGACTAATTATACGAAAAAGACCTATTTCCAGCAGAACAGAATCTATCAAACAGCTATAATGCAACTGATTACACATGGCTTGTTACAACTACATCAAGCGAACAATTACCTCGACATTTGTTCGTTGTATTTCAACGGCAAGCGCGCCGTAATGACCAAGAAATGAACAACTGTGTATTTGATAACCCAGATGTCAGACGAATTTTTGTTAGAATAAATTCTAGGCAATATCCCGAACGTGCAATCGAATGCAATTTCGCTGATGATGTCACTAAAAACATATCTCGGCCGTATATGTACCTTATGGATGCTATGCAAAAATACCAGGACGCAGACAGTGGGTCTCAGATATCAGTAGAAGAATTTCGATTAATATATCCTATCTTAAATTTTGACGTTTCAAAGCACTCCGAGAAAGCTATCAGATCGACTGCTGATACTGAAGTTACTTGGACGCTTGACGCAATGCCAGCCGAACAATATAATGTATACGAGTTAATTGTTAGTGATCGATTTCTGACAATTGATGCACCTAAAGGAAAAATGACAATACAAGTATAATTTGTGTGACAACCTTGATATAATGAAAACGGAATACACAACCTGAGAAATATACCAAACTCCAGGTCAAATTAAAAAGTTGTCAGCGGCGATTGCCAAACGTAATTCTGTTTCTCTAATGATATCTCTGACGACTCCGTCGTTGACAAAGTCTCCGACGACCGCAGTAAAAGTACTGTTAACTCGGCAGCAAATCAATAGACTCGATCGGGGAAAACCGTTTGTGCTAAAATTATCCACTGCGCAAATAACAGCCATGTCTAACCGCATAGCAGAGGAAAGTGGATTTCTCGGACCGGCATTTTCTATAGTAGCCAAAACAGTAATACCCAAAATATTGCCTGTGTTAGGGACTCTGAGGCTAGCGGCTGCTTCTGGGGCAGTTTCAGGCGCTACGAAAAAAGCTGTGTCCGGAGATGGTGTCAAACGAATCTATCGTTAGTTTTATGTAACAATAAGAAATAAAATGCCAGCTAAAAGATCGCTGACTAAAAACAAGAAAACAAGGCGTCGTCGACAACGCACAAAACAAGGAGGAATCATTCCTTTCGCTCCCATTTTAGCAGGGTTAGCAGGCAGTCTGATTCCAAATCTGTTAGGGATAGGGCGTGGACTAACACTACCAGGTACCAGACGCCGATGACGTTGACAAGGTCGTTGCCATTGGATAATTTTGATATAATTAAAAAAAATAAATGGAGTGTATTCTAAAGACGAATTAGATAATGTGCCAGCAGGTGGTTCGTGTGTAGCCAATATACAAGACTTCAATGATAGGTCTGGCACACATTGGGTAGCTATTTACGATAACAATTATTTTGATTCGTTCGGACTTCCTCCAAGCGATCTTATAAAAAAAAATATATATTTTTAAGAAATTTGAAAAAATATGTTATTCGTCTAATCAACTACAGCCAATTGGGACAACCGCTTGTGGTTATTATTGTATTATGTTTGTTCGGCAGATGAAATCGACTGCCTCTGTTTTTTTAAAGTTTATTTTACAGTTTGACAAACAACCTTCTCACGCTAATGATGAGATTGCAATTAATTTTGTGTAGCAATCAAGTATATGACAACATACTGCCTAAAATGTAAAACTAAAACAGATAACAGCAATGAGACAACAGAAAAAACAAAAAATAATAGAGTAATATTAAATGTGTTTGTGCTGTTTGTGGGGGAAAAAAAGTATGTTTCTGAAATCAGTAACTGGAGCTGGAGCATGTGACAAAGTTATTTTAGCAGACGACTGAAAAAAATAATTTTTATAAATCTGAAAAATTTGTCAGTTATAAAATATATAATGAAATGTGATTGTGATTGTGATAGAGATCTTTGCATAGAACAAGATAAAATCGTTACATACTGTCAACGTTGCAATCATTGTGAAATAATTGGCAGCGGAATTGATATTCATAAAATTATTGGAAAATTGCCGAAACCAAAAGGAGGGTGGACACTGCCATTTCACAAATACACAGGACCTTCTAATCCATTAGACAAGCAACTGGACGAAAACGATAATCCATTACCTGGGCAAGAACCTTATAATCAAGCTGATGCAATAGCAATGCTTCATGATATTTGTTATCGGAATAATGAGCAAGATAAGCCTGGCTGTGACAAATTAATCCTAGATGAACTTAGTGACCTGAAACCGGTAAATATGCGAGAACGAATTGATCGAAAGCTTGTGCAGGGGATTTTTGGGGCTAAATATAAGTTAGGCCTTGGAAAGCCTGCACTTGGCAAAAGAGAATTATACGATGATCTGGCAGCAAAGACGCTTGCTTCTCAACTACACAAAACTAAAAAAAATGTTTTCACGACGTGAGGTTGTCCCAAATGCCGTAGATGATATCTGGGCAATAGATTTAGTAGATGTCTCAGCTCTTGCTCAATTTAATGCTGGCGCCGATGGCGCTCCAAAGAAAACTTGTTTAATGTTATAGACGTTTTTAGTAAGTACGCATTTAGTATACCCGTTTCAGATAAAACAGGGACATCAATGACTGATGCACTAGCGCAAATAATGACAAGCACAGAAAGAAAACCAAATCAAATTTGGACTGATCACGGAGCACAGTTTGTTAATAAAATATTTGAGCAGTTTTTGGAGCAAAATAACATAAGAAAATATGTCACTGGAAATGAAGGTAAAAGTGTTGTCGTCGAGCGATTTAACCGAACACTGAACGAACTTATACATAAACATATGACAGCTAAAAACACAAACAGGTATATTGATGATCTTCCGCAGATAGTTGACAAATATAATAACACAAAACATCGAACCACCAGAATGTCACCAAACGACGCAATTCAAAATCCGATATTAGCAAATAAAAACATGTACCGCAGACACAAATTTAAAGTTGGTGATAGAGATAGAATTTCGTTAGTGGTAAAGGTGTTAAAAAGGATTCACCCCAAACTGGAGCGAAGAAGTGTTTGCTATTGATAAAGTACTTTTAACGATACCTGTAGCACATGCGCTAAAGGATCTAGCAGGGGTACCGGTAATTGGTAGCTTTCACGAACAAGAACTTCAGAAAACTGAACAAGATATATTTGTTATCGAAAAATTTATCAGGAAGCGCGGCAACAAAAGTCTCGTCAAGTGGAGGGGATACAGCGAGAAATTTATTAGTTGGATACCACCAAAATAAATAATTAACATCGGGAAATAATGTTATTATAAACTTCCTCGTACTTACGTTTGACAGATCTACATTTTACAGGCTTACATAGCGATATTAGATATTGGCTGCCATCATTAGAAATCATCATTAGGTTAAATATCTTAGCAAATATGAAATCATATTTTATGCTCTTTTGTTGGCCAGCTATTTTCGTGTTAAGAAAAGGTTTTATCAGCCGCCAAAACACTTGTTGCTCTGTGACAGTAAAATTAAATTTTATTATTTTTTTTGGCAATATGATACTTAACATTATATCGTCCAGTAGTCGGTCTGCTGTAATTTTTCTTGTCAACTACACCTACAATCCCGTCTTGTTCGTCGTCATTGTTGTGCATAATATCGTCGTCGGTATAACCAACTGATTTGACGATAGGTGCAAGATTGCCGTCGACGACCTTGTCGTTGGCGATTGTATCGTCGACGACTTTGTCGTCCGTGTATATGTCAGCAAGTTGTTTCATCAGGTTCATATTATAATATATTTTTATTTAATTTATATACTAATAAAATGACTGATGAAATAAAGTATCATCATAAGGTTACTGTATTAAATTATGGAGAATTATCTGAGGCAGTGCGAAAATGCTTGTCGGGCTATAGTTCTTAATCTGTTGACGTTAATGTCATGCAAGGCGAATCTAACAAAATTCTCCCGACAGCGGCAGATAAAAGTAAACTTAATGACAGGGCAGTAATGACGCTGAAATTTAACAAAAATGATGTTCTAATCTTTGCTCACAACTGTCTTCCCAAAACCGAGTTAGAAAATATAATTAATCGTCATATCTAAAGATAATCCTGTCTAAGGTTGATTGTGATGTGGCTGATTTGGCCACCCCGTCTGCTGCATCTTTTATTGATTGCGTATGAATTTTATGATATTTTGCAGCAGCTGAGATTGAAGAAAATTTTAATTCCTCATCTGTTTCGGTATTTACCGCAATGATAGGTCTTCTGGAATTTTTAACATTATTTCCACCACCTGATCCACGTTTAGTATTTTCTTGAGACGTAACTAAATCTAAGTTTTCCAGACTATTGTTTGTTCTGATTTTATCAATGTGATCGATGACTAAAGCAGTTGGTACTGATCCTTTGAAAGTTTCGTAGACAAAACGGTGGCTGTAATAACCAACTTGATCAATTAGTGTTCCTCTGAGTTATTCTAAGATATCCGCTTTTTTGCATTTTTCCTAGCACTTTTTTCGTTCTTCTATATCGAATAATTCCTTTGTCAGAGGCCTCATACAAATCAAACACAGGGTGAGGTTGAAATTCGTTTTGCAAAGACAAGTTTTCAACGTTGTCATCTGTAATCGCGCCGTTAATACGATATACGCGCTGTCCTTCTGGAATTTCATCACAAAATAACGTGTAAATAAAATCTTTTCTAAGCATTTCAACTCGTTCAGTATTATCTCCGCTTACGCTGATCTTATAGCCTGCTGGTGTTGCTTTGCCAATCGGTCGTCTGTGTTTGATGTGAATCACTGATCCTAACATATTTCCTGCGTACATGTTGTACATAGGTTGAATATGATAATGTTCTTCCTCGCTTGCGAAATTCTGTGTCATTATACTATAAACAATTTGTACCTCTAATTGATTGATCAGCTGGCGCGCAGTGAGTTATCGATCGAACAATTAATTAGATATATGATACTACATTATATAACAATGCTGCAGTTACGTGATATGGCTAAAAGGAGTCTCATGGGGAAACCCACACAAATAGCAACCGCTTTTTCTGGATTTGACAACTGCTATAGGTTTGATAAAGATATCGTACTTGTAAATTTTACTGCAACTGATCTTTATCATATGTTAGAACCAACCGTAAAACTTGAACTTGAAAAACACAGCGGCTTGCAAATACTAGTGCAGTATGACGTTATATTTTCAAAGCTGATTGTAGCAGACGAATCGACTGACAATGATTTTTCAGACCCTTACATTAATGCAAAATCGAGACGTGTTTTGCTTGGAACTAATATGCATTTGCTAGCTGAAGAAATACACCAGGAAATCTGGAAAAAGATAGAAGAATTTGCTGAACTAGGTTCGGGCTGGAAGTTTGAAATGATTTCTGAAATTTTATTTTACACAATCAAATATAATGTATTACGCGGTAGCGGCGCATATGTTGACTTACCACAAAAATAAAAAATAAAAAATGTTGTATAAACATGAAGAACTACTTCGATCAAAAATGTTTTCAGTTGGCTATTCTTTCTGCGTTGTTTCCAGCAGAAAAAAATGCTGATCGCATTGGTAAGTATCTTCCTTATGTGTCGAGATTGAATTTTACTGGTATTGACTTTCCTGTTGCAGAAAATCAAATACCAAAGTTTGAAAGTCAAAATAATAATATTTCAGTAAATGTTTTCGGACTAGATGAGCGTGAAAACGTGTATCCGATATATATTTCAGAAAAAGCATCGCAATCGACAATAAACTTGCTGTTTTATAAAATCATTACGTTTGGATCAAAAACTTTAACGGACTTGTTGGCAGGCAGTATGACAAACATAAAGACAAAAAGTATTTCTGTTATCGTTGTTTGCATGGGTGCACTGATAATGAAAAATTACAGAGGCATCTACGGTATTGTAATGACGTACAACGGATAACAATGCCATCTAAAGATAATAAATTGTTACAATTTGTCATCATAATCACAAACTAAAAATTCCTTTCGTGTAATATGTTGACTTTGAGTGTCTACTACAGCCTGTGCTTGGCGCACAAAATAACCCTAATCAGTCTAGTATGAGGAAAATTCAAAATCATATTCCGTGCGGGGTAGCGTATAAGGTAGTATGTTGTAGTGATCCGAGTTTATCAAAGCCTATTAAATTATATCGTGGTAAGGATCCAGCTGTTTGGCTTCTCAGGCAGTTGATTGATGAAGTTGGTGATATATTTATACGCTTAAAAAGAATTGTTCCAATGACAGAATTAACAACCCAGCAGAAATCTGATCACGAACAAGCAGAATTTTGTCACATTTGTGAAAAGCTTTTGACGTTCCTGATAAAAAAGTACGTGACCATTGTCATCTAACAGGACAATATCGTGGAGCGGCACATGATAAATGTAATTTAAAGTTTCATGCTCCAGAATTTATTCCAATTGTTCTTCACAATTTCAGAGGATATGACAGTCATATTATAGGAGAAGCTTTTGGTAATGATGAAATAAAGTCTCGTTTAAAACTTGCTAATGTAATCAAGTGCATTCCAAATAATTTTGAAAAGTATATGTCGGTTACGCTAGGTAAGTTGCGTTTCATTGATAGCCTGCAATTTATGGCGGCATCATTGGATGAGCTAGTGAAAGATTGTAGTGAGTTTAATAACCTACGAGATTGTTTTGGAGATAAATTTAATCTACTGACAAAAAAAAGGAATGTTTCCGTATGAGTACCTTGATGACTGGAATAAATTTGATGAAATTTCTTTACCTGATAAAGACAAATTTTATTCGCAACTAAAAAATGTAAACATAACTGATAGCGAGTATAAGTACGCACAAGATATTTGGAAAGAATTTGATTGCAAGACGTTTGGCGATTATCATGATTTGTACTTGAAAACTGATGTATTATTACTTGCAGATATATTTGAAAGTTTACGAAAAGTGAGTTACATCAATTACGGACATGATCCTTGTTGGAATTACTCTTGTCCCGGGCTATCTTGGGATGCCTTGTTAAAGTTTAGTAAAGTAAAATTAGAGTTACTAACAGATGTTGACATGTTTAACTTTATCGAGAAAGGTATTAGAGGTGACATTAGCGTGATAACACAAAAGTGTTCGAAAGCAAATAACAAATATATGAGCGAGTATGACCCCGATCTTCCATCGAAGTATATCATTTATCTAGATTGCAATAATTTGTATGGTCATTCTATGAGCGAATCAATGCCATTTGGTGGATTTCGTTGGATTACACCTGACCAATTTCTGGTGGAAACGGAAAAGAGGATAACCGACGATGTCTCCTATTTAGCTGAAGTTGATCTCGATTACCCTGTTTCATTACATGATTTACACAACGATTATCCGCTTTGTGCGGAGTCAATGATAATAAACTATAGTTTGTTATCTCAAGAACAACAAGCAAAAGCATCACCAAAACAAGATTCTAAGGTAAAAAAATAAAAAAAAAAACTAGTCCCAAATTTGCTTGACAAGAGAAATTATGTTTTGCATTATAGAGTTTTAAAACAAGCAATAGACGCTGGTCTTGTGTTGAGGAAAGTTCATCGTGTGCTAAAATTTAATCAGTCGCCGTGGATGAGAGGTTATATTAAGTCAAACACTTCTAGGAGAGCTCTAGCAAAAACTGATTTCGAGAAAAACTTCTTTAAACTTATGAACAACTCCGTCTTTGGTAAGACCATGGAAAACATTAGAAAACGAGTAAACATCGAGCTAGTTAATGATATTAACCGCCGAAACAAACTTGTGTTGGACGATGATTTTGTCAACATGAAAATTTTTAATGAAAATCTTGTCGCAATACAGCGGCGGAAAACAAATCTAAAACTAAATAAGCCGATTTATGTTGGAGCTTCTGTGTTAGATTTGTCGAAGTGGCTGAAATACGATTTTCATTACAAATTTGTCAAGAAGCAGTGGTCGTTAAGCAGATTGTTGTTTACTGATACTGACTCGCTCATTTATGAAATCGAATGTGAGGACGTCTATCAAAATATCTTTGATAACCGACATCTGTTTGATCTCTCTGATTACCCTCGCGACAGTAAATTTCATGACGACACAAATAAAAAGCTTATTGCTAAATTTAAGGACGAGTTGAACTCAAACGTTATCAAATACTTTATTGGATTGCGTAGCACTATGTATGCCGTATTGTTAGACAATAATAAAATGACAAAAAAAGCAAAAGGTTTGCCTCGCGATTTTGTTAAAAAGTCTATGGGATTTGATGATTACAAGTACGCGCTCGACGGCGGTGTTAGTTATATAAGAGCAATGGCTTTTCGAACAAATCATCATAGACTTGAAACAGATGTTATTATCAAACGCGGTTTAAGTAATTTTGATGACAAACGTTATTGTGAAAATGGAGTAGATACGTTTGCACTTGGGTACCGTCGCGATGACAGATCTATACTTGATATCATCTTCTCCGACTAGGGTATGAAATTTTATCTAAACTTAAGAAAGAATGTTTGAAAATTTGACAGTGACAAATAGCATTAATAGCAAAATCAAATATCTAACGATAAACGGAAAACAGTTGACAGTTGAAATTAGCAATGAAATATCAGGAATATGTTTTAGTAATCATGACAAGCTGAAACTTTCGCTCATCAAATCTGATAACAGCGAGTATTTCAATTATCTTGAAAAATTAAGCTGTGAGTTATCAAAGGGATTTAATAACTTTCATAATCCAATCAGTCAAGAAAAGTATACTAAACTCACCATTGACCTCGATCGATCGAAAGTATATTTCGTTGATAAAAAATATCCTCTTAACAAACTGCAAATAAATGATATATTCGAATGTCGTCGTTGTGTAAGCGGTAGAATAAAGTTCAGTCTATATTATCACGATGATGAAATATTTCTAATATCTTTAGTTGAAACACTTACGGTCGGCGATGAAGTCTAAACTTAAGAATATGCCGACCAATGATAGAAACCTCGAAATGTAAAAATAACTGTTTTATAATTGGCCATAGCCTGACTATGATCGAAAATGTGGTCGCCGAGCCAGAATCAAACATAGAAGGTTTGGAATGCCAAAATAAATGTTATATCACTGGCTATCACTTGATCCCATGTATGAATAGGGTCTTTGAGCCAAAATCAAACATAGAAGCCTCGGAATGTAAAAATAACTGTTCTATCATTGGCTATCACCTGGTCCCTAGTCTACAATGTGGTCTCCGAGCCAAAATAAATGTTCTATCACTGGCTATCACCTGGTCCCTAATATGAAATAGGGTCTTTGAGCTAGAAACCTAATCAATGACAGAAGTCTCGGAATGTAAAAATAAATGTTCTATCACCGGTTAGCAACTAGTCCCTAGTCTAAAATGTGGTCTCCGAGCCAAAATCAAACATAGAAGCCTCGGAATGTAAAAATAAATGTTCTATCACTGGAAATCGCTTGGTCCCTAGTATGAAAGAGGGTCTTTGAGCCAGAAACCTAATCAATGATAGAAGCCTCGGAATGTAAAAATAAATGTTCTATCACCGGCTATCAACTGGTCCCTAGTCTAAAATGTGGTCTCCGAGCCAAAATCAAACATAGAAGCCTCGGAATGTAAAAATAAATGTTCTATCACTGGAAATCACTTGGTCCCTAGTATGAAATAGGGTCCTTGAGCCAGAAACTCCATATTCCCTTACTACTGCGGTACGTTCGGAAAGTTAATTAAGAGAAACCATGCAGTTGTGAGGTTGACAGACAATCGGGATGTTGTGAGATTGGTCATGTATTAATAAAAATAAAATTATTTATCGTTTCGACGCGTTGGTATTTCCAGTTTATAACAGAAGTTGTATGGAAGTCTTTGAAATCGGGGGAAATTATGACTTCTAACAGGATTCGCTCCAGGATTTGACATCGCTCGGTCAAAAAACCCCTTTGGCTTGTTACAATACCAATAACAATAAACACTGAAATTAGGTTAATGGCAGATCATTGCATATCTCCGCTCTTGCAACCAATTCAGCGAAGGGCATGTCTATACTAGGTGCCGGTGTTGCAACATTATAAATATCCATATGTTTCAGCATGTTCAGTTAGTGTATATGTGGCTATGAAGTGAAAATCTTGATAGTTTCCAAGTTTTGAAGCATGGATATTTCCCTGGGCATGACGCATGGCCTGTGTTGTATGCACAAGTGTAGTGATATAATCATATTCATAAAATGTATGCATGGCTATAGGGTGAGGATCTTAATAGTTTCCAAATTATGACCCAAGTGAAAGCCCCTTACCCTAGTGGCATAACCAAGGGTCTGTGTTTGGTTTGTGTCTGATTCAGTTTTAATACATACTTTAAATCTATATATGTTTATAGGGTGGGGATCCCAGCCGTTTCATAGATATGACTGAGGGGTATGCGCAATACTCCAGCGGCGTGACCCCGAGTCTCTATTGGATATATGTCTGATTTTGTGACCGCATGTACGGCAAACCTATACTTGATTAAAGGGTGAGAATTTGAACAGTGTCCGGGTTCTGACCAAGAGGCATATCAGGTACCCCATGGGCATGACCAAGAGTTTATATTGGAAATATGTGTGATTTCGTCTCCTCAAGTCCTTCATACCTATATATCGTTAAAAGGTGGGGATCTCAACAGCTCCATGTTATGGTACAAGGGCGACATTTTCCCCCGTAACTGGTGTAAGCCCTAAACGTAGTGTCCAAGAAAACCTCATATAGTTTATAGCTCTGGGCGCGGTCCTGATGCATGCCAACTTTCAGAGCCACCTCGTCGATATTTCAGAAATCGTTTGAAAATTAAAAACAAAATCATTATACCACTAGCCCGACCCACCGGAAATTTTAAAACCTTTATGCGCATCTACACACTACCCCCCCCCCCATCATCGTTTCACGTCTACATCTTCAAACATCATATTACTGACAGACAGACTCAAGTAATGGCGATAAAAACACCACCGTTATTTTTAAAAACAGGGCGGGAATAATAATAATAATAATAATGATGATAATGATAATAATAATAATAATGATAATGATAATAATAACTGTAACTTCTGTGAAGACGGAAACTCTAACACATGGTTGAAGTGATTTTATGTCATACTTTACCAAAATTTAGCCCATGGTTTCTCCTCCATTATAAGTGTGATTTGCACAGCAGCTAAAAAGTTCTCAGTGATAACTGGACTGTGCACACTATTAGCTGGGCGTAGTTCACAGTGGAATCAATGACATTTTTTCTGAATGGATT